>CM067309.1:21129045-21422081 GCA_034231615.1 Meghimatium bilineatum
TTGTGTGACTGTTTGTCGTAAGGGCGTGTCTATTACGGAACGTTGTCCTTACTGCCACTCTGTTCTGATCTCAGTTCTATGCAAGCTGTCCGGTCTCTTCCAGTGCCATGTTCAGAAGTTCTTCGATATACTGTGTCCATCAGAGTCTTGGTCTTCTTCTATGACCCCCGTTTATAAGGCTGAATTTTCCATTAGCCAAACAGTATTATATTGCAGACGTTCATGTTGTGCCACTATAAACTTTTATGCTAAGTTTAAATGCTAAATTGAACAACATATCGCCGAAGACGGATGTGTCTGACCATTTGTGCAAATAAAACAGTGACACAACGCATTTTCATTCTCTGGACTGCATCCTGCTGGAAATCTAGTAGGACCATGGTGCTATTAGTGAGATCCAGCGGGAGTTTGAGAATGAACACTGAAGAAGAAGAACAAAATAACGTAGATCAAAGAGCAGAAAAAAGTCTCACCCAGCGAGTATCAAAACGAGCATCGACTGCATCCGGACATACAGTCTTCTTGACCTCGTGTTGCCATTGAGACCATGTACGAAGGGGATGAGATTGTGAGACCAACAACAGGGCGCAAATATCCCTCATGTTAATCTAATTCGCATCACGCAAGTGATTGCATCATGTCAATACTACACTCATCTTCGCTTGCGAAGGAGGAACACCATCATGTTTAACACCCCTTCCCAAGAAACAAAAACCAACGCCTATACCTTGATAAAGGTACAATGTAAATATGATTACATTGTGTAGTTGCTCATTTACGTGTGTGTATGTATGCAGATGTATATTTTAGTAGACTAAACAACACAAGTTCAATTCTACTGTCAAGAGTTTCCTTTCCTAACACTATGCCCTCAGATGATAAACGGTTCAACATACTGGAAAAATAGATAATGGGCCGTCATTGCATACTATTGACAGGCTCTGGCTCTTCATTTACATTGCATCTGGACCAAGATGTAAATCGGTGATTACTTCCAATGTGGTCACATTCTCTTATACTTACATTCCTTTTATAAGTTTTTTACAGTTTTCTTCAACTGTAATGCTCTTTTCTCGATAATAACATTTCGCTGCGAAAGCATTCATATGACTTCGATAATGATAGTACATCCTGAATGTTTTAGGAAGCACCTTTACCGAGGAAGGCAAACTCGGTATTGACAATGAAACATGATCTCAGAAATTCAATGCTAGAAATAAAGAGCAGGTAAATACAATATTTTGGACACATTAAAAGACATGATACATTGTTAAAGACCTTACTTGAGGGTAAAGTCAAAGTTAAGCAAGCAAGAGGTAGATAGAGATACAAGTGGGAGAGTAACATCACAAGATGGGCAGGTTACATCCTAGAAAAGTACACACCAAAACAAGAAACAGGTCTGTTGAAGGTCTATTGCAGGCAACCTTCGTTGCGGAGACGGCACTTTATGATAATGGAAAGAAGAAATTGCTAGAATCTATTCTCAACACTATTGTTTATTTAGACAAATTTAAAGGATAAATATTTAGAGAATATAAACTAAATAAAATAAGAAATGAAGAAATTAGCAAAAGAGTTGGTATAATATCATGTATTGAGCTTATCGAAAGACAGCAAGTAAATTGGTTCGGTCACCTTATGAGAATGAAGCCAAACCAAATACAAACAAAATCGAATAACAAAAGAAAATCCAGACATAAGGTCAAAGGTAGACCATAAATGTAGTGGATATAATGTATAAAGATAGATTTGAACAAACAAGGACTTAATGCAACCCATGCGACTCATCAGGCCTTGGAACGACAGCTGAAGCTCTCATCTCTACGCTTAACGGCAAGTGTGTATACGATCAAGCAGTGTTCACCTGTGGGCAGATAACAGACAATGGAGAAACACTGTAAGAACATTGTGGGAACATGAAGATCTTTTAATTGTACCTATTGATTGTTTGATTCAATTCAGGTGTGCGGTGCACAGTCATGGGCATGTGATATTTTGCTTTGTAGGGAGCTTTACCTGGATATCATTGCAGTCTCTGGCCATGGTGAAGGCATTAGGGTCAAATCCCTTATAGTAATTAAAGCATGTGTTGTCAGCATACTTTAAGACAACGTGGATTATGAGGCAAGTAATTTTTGAGCTTCCTTAGTAAGCTCTTTCGACATCTATTTATAGGTGGGACTGCTACTATTGGGTAGTACTTCTTCATCTTCTTCATTCGTTCTCAAACTCCTGCAGATTAGCAGGATGTAGTCCAGAGAACGGAATGCGTTGTGTCATAGGTTACAGCATTGCTGCGATATCTGCGCCTTTCTGCCTGACACATCCTACTTCAGCATGGTCTCGGGTTACTGAACCTATATGGGATGGGACAGCCAACTCCATCCCATAAGCTCCTTAGTCTCCTTTTATGACATGCGTGGAAGGTAAACAGTGTTGCTACTCTTTGCTCCTCTTTCGGGCCCCAGCAACACACGGTCGCTCTTCTTAGTACAATTTTCTTTCCCAGGTGAATGTTTTCTATTTTCTCAAGATTTCATATTTTCAGGGTTGAATATGCATAGAGGAATGACTTCATTGTATTAGCATTACCACTATAAGCACTTCGTTCCTCACAACAAAGCGACATGTCGCTTGTCGAACAACTTACAGCAGGTAACTCTAGCTTCAAGAAATTATCACCAGGGATCTCTGAACAGAAACCGCTTTATAAATCAGACGGATTTATCGGATTCGAACCAGTGGCCTCGTGAGCAGCAAGCGAGCGGTTTAACAACTACGTATGAGAGATTTCCTTCGCAAAAACAAGTATAAGTCATATCCAGGAAATCTTGTTTTCGCTTCGGTTTTTTTCGACAATCGGATCAGTCAGTTCCTCTTTGGCCACGTTTGGCACATAGGGCGGATGTCATAGTTCTCCATGTCTGTCGGTCAGTTGTCAAGTTTGGCACATAGGGCGGAGGTCATAGTTCTCCATGTCTGTCGGTCAGTTGTCAATTTTGGCACATAGGGCGAATGTCATAGTTCTCCATGTCTGTCGGTCAGTTGCCAAGTTTGGCACATAGGGCGGATGTCATAATTCTCCATGCCTGTCGGTCAGTTGCTAGGGATGGCAGGTCTAGTGCATTTATGCCTGTTGATTTTAGTTCATTCTTCTGAGTGTTGTTTTTGGTCTTCCTATTTTATTTTCCCGTCTGGTGTCCACATGAAGGCTTGTCGTGGAATTCTGTCTTCCATCATTCTAAGTATGTGGCCGATGTATGTCCAGCGACGTTTTCTGATGATGTTCGTCACATATTCTTGATTTGTCTCCTCTCTTAGTATGTCGTCTGATTTGAAGTCTTTGACAATCGGATACAAATGTAGAAAACAAATCTGCTATAATACATGTAGGAGATGTTTACCGTATTAAATCCACACAGTTAATATTGATTGTGAGGTCAAAAGTGAACAAAATTGAAACGATAAAGTCGTACAAACTGCTATGTGATTGAATGTCTGTATCTATCTATACATTGCCTTCTCTCTGCTTTTACTGTAAGACGTGGCGGGCTTGAATGACGATCGGTTGTGTGGCTAACACAAGTAAATTTAAGTAGGAAGCCAGAGGACATTTAAAAAAAAAATTCTTTCGACTAACGGGAATTGAACCAGTCCGTTCAACGGCAAATGTGTAAACAATTATTCGAAGCAAAATTCTATTGTCTATATATGTTATCCATGTTTACAAGAAGACCTATCGGCTCTTGTATAACTAAATACGGATATTATGTTATATGTTTGTTGTTACTGAGGATATTTCTATACCTGTACGGGATGTTTGTTGTTGTTGTAATAGTCCGTGTCTCGATCGGTCCGTTATGGTGACTTTGTGTGCACGGTTTGAATGACTTGATGAAATCGCATATTTTTTTGGAGATGCGGTTAGTCAAGTACGGAAGAACGCGTGTTCAATAGTTGCTAGGCGATTTGGTGCCGTTGAACGGACTGGTTCAATTCCCGTTAGTCTCAAGAGTTTTCTGGCTAAGTCGCGTGTGTTTGATTGGTATGCAGTAATACTGTGATGTCTCTGAATGTTGGTTACTCCTTCAACCCATCTTCTTCTAGGTCTTCCTCTGCATCTTTCTGTTTCCATTTTCATGTTGTATTCTCTTACCGCTGGCCAATAAAGGTTCTTTCTTATTAAGTGACCGAACCATTTCAGTCTCTATTATCAATTATCAATACAAACGTTGTTCCAACAGTTCTTGTAATCTCTTAATTTCTTGCATGACTTCTTCCTGCTCTGATTGCTGCATTTATTGACATCTCATTTCAAATGTAGTAGCTTACTCTCTTGTTCTTCTGTCTGACATTGTTTACACAATGTTGGTACGAAGATTGAATTTATGATTTCCCTTTTGGTTTCCATCTGGATAGATTTGTGTTTAATAGTTGGTGTAAATTTATAATTTGAGAAGTTAACATTTTAAAATTCTTGTCTCGTGTTCTCTGTCCATTCTTCTATCGTGGACAGAGATATATATATATATATATATATATATATATATATATATACACGCGCGATTGATCACAGCAACATATGATGTGATCTTCTTATTGTAAACTATATTATATATTCTAATACTAACGTTCTAGATCACAGGGTCTCAAACTTTTTCATGTCTTCGCCCACTTTATAAGACATACATGTTGCAACGCTCCTCCCCATTTTAATAGTTTTCTGCGTTAAGCCGTTTGATAAACAGACTGTGTTTCTTACATGCAGTGTCCGTGCTACAAAAATTTGCCGCTATAAATTGGAAGCTATAAATTGCCAGACCTGACGGAAGTCATACAAGAAGTGAGTTTCCAAAAAAAGGGAGTACTACAATTCACACCTTCCCATTGTGGCATTCCAGGAAAAGATGAGGCAGATATGCTGGTGAAAGATGGAGAAACATAGAAACAAAAAGATCAAGAAATTAACTAACAGAGAATAGGAGCCTCATTAAAATTATTATGACATTCGATCAACCAAAAGAAAACTATTTTGACTGAGCCAAGCAATTTATTAACTTCCTCATCAGGACATGACACAACAGAATAAACGGCTACTTAAACAGACTAAGACTTGTTCCATCACCTCTGTATCCATATGGGCAGGCAGTACAGACAGCGGATCATAACCCTCAGGGATGCTTTACACTAAACCAGTTAAGGTAGAAGCACTGGTCTACACAGACGGATATCAACAGAAAACGTCATGTACAGGACATGTTTCAAATTTTTAGCAATGTCATTGACACACTTGTCCATGAGCTCGTATCCTATATATGACACAAGTTTGCTGGGGAGTCTGTGGAATTTCTACCCAATCCAGGACAGAGCTGAAAAATAACTATCACACCATCTGGAAGGTAGGTTTATATCTAAGCACTACTTCAAGCTATTGGAGCCGAGCTAAGTTTCACTGTGCTCATTCCCCGCCAGCAATTGTCGGCAGGTTATGCCGAACTTATCTGTGGCTCCAGACACTTAACAAATTGTTCAAGGTAAACGGCTTGTCACTTCCCGAGTCGCTGCACCATGTAATGGGCCTCAGTCTTAGAAATACAGTGTAGGTAGTCATCCCTTCTCGAGGGCTGTGCAGTACATATCTGGCTCCCTCCAAACCACAGAAGATGCATACATACACATACATAATAAAGCATAAACAGGCACATAAATCCAAGACAAGAATGAGAAGCATAGATGTATATATGACGTGATGCGAAGCTTCCATACGAGAGAGTGTCAATATACAGGCATGTCAACTACTAATTTATTGTGCTGCATGGGTGTTTTGTCTTGTGGACCATGTCTGAGACCCGCATACATTCCGCACGGTGAAATAATATTATTAAATAACACTGATCAACAGATGTTTAGAGAAGAGAAGTTATGTTATTGAAGTGATAGTTATTTCTTATCAATTTTGAAGTGCTGATCACGAACATGCTGATCAAATTTCAAAATTGGCTCTATATTTTTGGGTTATGATCTGCAAAAATGAATGTTTACATCACGAAATGTATGCCAATAGTAATAATCGATCTATCTATACGATGTATCCCTTGTTTGCCTTGCGGCATTAGGAGGTAGAAGAGTTCTCTGGAGATGGCCTTCTTGTGTGCTGTTTGTAAGATTGTTCCTGTGGCTTCTTTGATTTCTGTGATACATCTATTACATGGTCTGTTTCTGACTTTATAGCCGTTATGTCTATGTGTCATGTCCATTTGAGGCATGCTATCTGTTGGTAGTCTGGAAGCGTGCGAAAACTACTTGATCTGTTGCTTTTGATGTGTTCCAATACTGGTATTGTTTTGGTTATCTGTCTGATGTTATCGTTTCTAATTCTATATCTTAATGACACTCCGAGTATTCTTCGTAGACATGTCATTTTTGCTGTCACTATTTTTATTTTATCGTGTGCTGTCATTGTCCAGGTTTGGCACTGGTAGTATAG
This sequence comes from Meghimatium bilineatum, assembly GCA_034231615.1. Classification (NCBI taxonomy): domain Eukaryota; kingdom Metazoa; phylum Mollusca; class Gastropoda; order Stylommatophora; family Philomycidae; genus Meghimatium; species Meghimatium bilineatum. The sequence goes on from CM067309.1 coordinate 21,135,536, forward strand.
TGGTTGGATAATAATAGTCTTGTATAATGCAACTTTAGTGTCTATGTTTACATTTAGTTCTTAAATATACGTGTCATCTGTTCTAGAATCTGATAAGTTTTATTGCATCTATTTTATATCTCTGTACTGTTTTTCCGTTCACTCGATATAATGTTTCCTAAGTAAGTGAACTCATTTACCTGTTTAAGGTGTTTATTATCGATGGAGATAGTGATTTTTCTTTCTTTCTTTGCTATTGCCATTATTTCGGCCTTTTCAAAATAAATCTTCGTGTTGAATTGTTGACATGTTGTGTGGAGTCTGTTTATACCTTTTTACAATTGTTCTGCTGATGTCACTATTGGTACGTGGTCGTCTACAAAGAGTAGTTCGTTCAATCTATCGTTGATGTTATCATTTTCCTTAATACCTGTTAGTTTGCAAATGTGTAATAATGTAACAGTTAATACCTGTACAAAATCAAGTCATAGACTACTTCTTAGATTTCTTCACCTGTCACTTGTTTGCGAGCATACCTGGGAAGTGTTCAGCAATATTCAGCCAGCATTGCAATTAACCATATTCCCTGATATCATTGTTCAACTGTTACGATATCTGTGTTCCACTGTTACGATATCTTTGTTCCACTGTTACGATATCTTTGTTCCACTGTTACGATATCTTTGTTCCACTGTTACGATATCTTTGTTCCACTGTTACGATATCTTTGTTCCACTGTTACGATATCTTTGTTCCACTGTTACGATATCTTTGTTCCACTGTTACGATATCTTTGTTCCACTGTTACGATATCTTTGTTCCACTGTTACGATATCTTTGTTCCACTGTTACGATATCTTTGTTCCACTGTTACGATATCTTTGTTCCACTGTTACGATATCTTTGTTCCACTGTTACGATATCTTTGTTCCACTGTTACGATATCTTTGTTCCACTGTTACGATATCTTTGTTCCACTGTTACGATATCTTTGTTCCACTGTTACGATATCTTTGTTCCACTGTTACGATATCTTTGTTCCACTGTTACGATATCTTTGTTCCACTGTTACGATATCTTTGTTCCACTGTTACGATATCTTTGTTCCACTGTTACGATATCTTTGTTCCACTGTTACGATATCTTTGTTCCACTGTTACGATATCTTTGTTCCACTGTTACGATATCTTTGTTCCACTGTTACGATATCTTTGTTCCACTGTTACGATATCTTTGTTCCACTGTTACGATATCTTTGTTCCACTGTTACGATATCTTTGTTCCACTGTTACGATATCTTTGTTCCACTGTTACGATATCTTTGTTCCACTGTTACGATATCTTTGTTCCACTGTTACGATATCTTTGTTCCACTGTTACGATATCTTTGTTCCACTGTTACGATATCTTTGTTCTACTGTTACGATATCTTTGTTCTACTGTTACGATATCTTTGTTCTACTGTTACGATATCTTTGTTCCACTGTTACGATATCTTAGTGAAAACATTCTCCATGTTCATCAGTAACCATGCCGCAGTTCTCGGAAAAGAAATCCAGATGGGAAGTGGATTTTTAGAGCCAAGTATCTGATACTTCATCAGTATGTCTAATACAATTTGTCTGCAAATACTACATTTTGTCTGCAAATCCATTCCTGACGCAAGTAGTGCAATTCCCTTGTTCGGCTATCCCGTTCACATAAAAAGTACATTTATTGTGTATATCTCGATATGCAGTCCGGGCAAGTAACCACAAATCACCACATATTTGCCAGCTGTACTAGTTATACTAAATGTAATTCAATGTCTGAAGTTATCGTATGTTTGTCCCATGTGGATAAAATGCTTGGTCGTCTGCTAATAGCAATTCGTTTAAGTTATCCTTCAGATTGTTTTCTTTTGTTGTCTTTGCTACTTTACAGATGTGGTCTATGTATGTTATGAACAATAGGGGGGATAGTACAAATCCCTGTCTCACACCAGAGTGGATTTGAAAATAATCGGATGTACCTGTGCTCGTTCTTACTGCGCATTGACTATTGGCGTACATGCTCTGACATATGCTTATCAGCTGTTATGGAACTTGATATTTATGTAATGTTATCAATAACTGTGCTCTATCCACTCTGTCAAAAGTTTCGCTTGGTCAACGAAAGCCACATATTAATCTTGGTTATGTCCCTTTGCTCTATGTGCAAGTTCTTTGAGCACGAAGATTGCATCTGTACAGCTTTTATGTTTGTGAAAGTTCATTTGCGTGTTGTTGGGCTGTGGTTCTATATATGTACGCATATTCTTCTCTAGTATCTTGGTAAAGATTTTTCCTATGTGACTTAAGAGTGATATGCCTCTATACTTAGTGCAGTCCCTCTTACTGCCCCTTTTCTTCCAGATGGGAACAGTCACCGCTGTATTCCACTCTTGTTGTGTCTTTTGTGTTTTCCATATCACATTGAACAATCTGTGTAACCACTTTATACCCGTCACTGTTAGCATTTTTATTAGTTCTATAGATATGCCGTCTGTTTCTGGTGCTTTGCTGTTTGGTGCATTACTTCTCATGTTTTGTACTTTCTTTTAGAACATGTTTTGTGCGTTTTGTCTATCTTTGTTAAGCATTACTCGTTATTCTCGCTATGACTTATTTTTTGCAGATTTGATGATTTTCTTGGTGTTAATCTTTGCTGTATTGTATGTTAAGTAATCTTCATGTTTTTTGCTTGTTGCATATTTCTTATATTTTTACTTTTTATCGTTCGTTGCGTTCTTTGCCACTTATGTCCATCAAACTGTTATTTTTGTTTTTGTGCTTTTATGGTTTTTATATCCGCCTATGTTTCCTGCTGTTTATGTGATGGTATTTTTGAAATATTTCCATTCTTCTTCTGTGTGCTGTGTGTTTTCTGGTAGCGTTGCAAATTCTTTGCTAACTTCCTGGATATATTTTTCGTGCATGTTAAGTTCTTCTATTTTCTGTATATCTAGTTGCCCATGGTGCTGTGTACTTTTCTTGTGCTTGATATTTTTCGCTCTGTTTGTTTTGAGTGTTATTATTACTGCCTTATGGACACATGTTAGGTATTACTCGTGCGTCTGTTATTTTTCGTTTATTGTTTCTTTTTGTGAGCATAAAGTTTATCTCTCCCTTGCATTTCAGGCTGTTCCATTTATACCATGTGTACACTTGTGACTATCTATATTTAAAGAAGGTATTCGTTATAAAGAGGTTGTGCTGGATGCATGTATCTATTAGTTTATAACCGCTGTTGTTAATAATGTTTCTTGCGTCGTCGAAAGCTTCTTTATATTCCTCTATTTCTTCTCTGTTTGTGCCAAGATGTCCGTTGAAACTCCCAAACTATATACGTCATCTTCATTGTTGCTGTTATTTATTAATTTGTTTACATCACCAAAGAAATTCCTCTCTTTCGTTTTCGTTGTTTAGCGTGTTACATGTGGCATAGGCCTGAATAAATGTTGTGTTTACCTGGTCTATTGCAATCATGACCGACATTGATTCTGGTGTATAACTTGAACTATATTTTTGGCATAAGTTGGGTCTACAACTAAAATCCACCCCATGAGTTGTTCTCAAAACTGGGTCAACGCCGATGTATAGTAAAGTTCAATTTTGATAAAGCTTCCTGCATCCCCTGCCTGTAGTCCTCGAATCTGATATTCCTAGTATTTTTATCGTTCTCTTTTTCCTTTCATCTATCAGGTCTTGTTTCATATTTCTTATTCCACAGATGTTGATTTTGCCTACTTTGATGGTTTGTTTTCGTTTGGTACTTACGACGTTTACTGAAAACTCTTCATTGTTTCCTACGAGCGATATTACTTAATCTATGTCTACACTGTCTGGTCGCTAATCCTGTCACAGTGCCGTTTCAGTCACTCTAAATGTTTAAGCCGTGTTCTAATACATCCCATTCAATCACTCTAAATGTTTAAGCCGTGTTCTAATACATCCCATTCAGTCACTTTAAATGTTTAAGCCGTGTTCTAATACATCCCATTCAGTCACTCTAAATGTTTAAGCCATGTTCTAATACATCCCATTCAGATACGGAATCACATATTGAAACACAGAAACTTTGCTTATTGCTTCTAGAACAACACTGAAACAAAGGAAACTTTGCTTATTGCTTCTAGAACAACACTGAAACAAAGGAAACTTTGCTTATTGCATCTAGAACAACACTGAAACAAAGGAAACTTTGCTTATTGCATCTAGAACAACACTGAAACAAAGGAAACTTTGCTTATTGCTTCTAGAACAACACTGAAACAAAGGAAACTTTGCTTATTGCATCAAGAACAACACTGAAACAAATGAAACTTTGCTTATTGCTTCTAGAACAACACTGAAACAAAGGAAACTTTGCTTATTGCATCTAGAACAACACTGAAACACAGAAACTTTGCTTATTGCATATAGAACAACACTGAAACACAGAAACTTTGCTTATTGCATCTAGAACAACACTGAAACACAGAAACTTTGCTTATTGCATCTAGAACAACACTGAAACACAGAAACTTTGCTTATTGCATCTAGAACAACACTGAAACACAGAAACTTTGCTTATTGCTTCTAGAACAACACTGAAACAAAGGAAACTTTGCTTATTGCATCTAGAACAACACTGAAACAAATGAAACTTTGCTTATTGCTTCTAGAACAACACTGAAACAAAGGAAACTTTGCTTATTGCATCTAGAACAACACTGAAACACAGAAACTTTGCTTATTGCATCTAGAACAACACTGAAACACAGAAACTTTGCTTATTGCATCTAGAACAACACTGAAACACAGAAACTTTGCTTATTGCATCTAGAACAACACTGAAACACAGAAACTTTGCTTATTGCATCTAGAACAACACTGAAACACAGAAACTTTGCTTATTGCATCTAGAACAACACTGAAACACAGAAACTTTGATTATTGCATCTAGAACAACACTGAAACAAAGAAACTTTGATTATTGCATCTAGAACAACACTGAAACACAGAAACGTTGCTTCCTTTTCGGCAAGCAGAGATGGCAAACCACTATCTCCCCACTTGCATTATTTTTTATATATTTTCACTTTTTTCTGTGCACTTTTTTCTCCTCACTTACTACTATCTTCTCCTCACACCCTCTTCTTTTCTATCAGGCTTCCCTATCTTTGCTTCCTCCGTCATTTATTCGCTATTGTCCTTCTCTATTTTTATTTCCTTCCATCACTATTTTTATCTCTATATAATATGTGCTGACTGTGCTCTTTTGTTGGTCCTGATCTTTTTAGTTGGAACATCGTATGTCATTGTGTCTCGTTGTTAGGTTGTTTAACGACTTATGTTGGTAACACACCTATTTTTGTTCATCTTGATATTTGTCCTGTGTTATCCCAGCCACCCACTTCTTGTTTAGGGTTAATACCCTACACTGGAACATTCATCCCTTATTCTACTGAGGTAGGTCTAACTAGACAGCTCGGTTGCCTTGATAAACGGAGTGAAGGTATAGTGAAGATATATACAGTCACACAAAGATTGTCGTAAAGATAAAGTAACATAGACCCGTAAAAAAGAGTCATGGAGAGAACGAAATCATTTCTAGCTTGGTGTAATAACACCGCAGCCAGTTACAGAAGCTAGACAAAGGTCACTCTTTCGGCTCAGCTGTTACAGAGAAAGCAGTGGCTGCATGCTAATTACATGTCGTATTTCTAGAGAACGTTAGACGTTTTGATTCTTGATTAGTAACAAGTGTCACAACACTTCACATAAATGCTCTGCTTGCCATGTCGTCAGTGATGTAAATGTGTTTAAGCTTAGTGTCCCAGTCAGTTGCTGATTACATGTTCTTCTGGTCTTTCCGGAGAGGGATCACTTTTTCCCATTCCCTCTAGTCACTCCTATTTCTACTACTCTCTGAATATGTACATTGTCACGTTCGACTTCCTCCTCGTCTTCTCGTAGGGTATCCATGACTACTCTAATCAATTAAATTCTGTCTCTTCCTACCTCAGTGCCGTTCACCAAAAATTTAACAGCCAACACATCGGCTCTTTCGCTTTCCCTGACCCCAGCATGACATTGACAGCAAACCCATATAATGCTCAGCGCATTTATGAGAAGAGTGACACATTCAGTTCTCATCATTCATTTTTCTATCTTGCGCAGCATACTTTGAGAGTCCAATAGAATCACTAAGTCTGTTGGTGGTTGCGTCGCCAGCCACGTGAGAGTCGAAGTCACCGCTTTTATTTCCATTGTCATTTCCATTCTCATACTCGATGTTGTACTGGGGTACGCAGCTGACTTCTCAGCTAATTTCTTGCCATTTTTGGTAGGCTACGAAACCCCAAACACACCTTTTTGTATCTTGCGTTCTTTAGCTGTTTGAGTAAATTATTATATCGTGTGGCTTCGAGTGCTGTAGTATGAGTTCTTGGATCAGTCCCTATGTTCTGTTGGCAGCCCAGTCGCGGCACATTCTTCCTATCTGCCATATGTATCACAACTGTTGTCAATAACTTTCTCTCTTGCCAAAAGTCACCCATTCACAGCCTCTTCCCATTTCCTACAGCTCATAAACTCTGAGTGGAGTATCTTCTACTTCTGTCATCCAAGACCTTCCTCTCTTGATACGCCTTCCTTTTATGCTGTCTAGAGATTGGTGTAAGAGGGGATGATCATTATTGGCGACCTTGAAATATTCTTTAACCTGAGCTATTTTATGTCTTGATTTAATGCTAGGTAAGTCTAGGAGAAACTTCATGGTCACGATATGTTTATCTCTTGTGCCTCCTAGAACAGTTATCATGGCCTCGTTTTGAACTCTCTCCAATCTATTCACCTGTGTTTGCGAGCGTCAGTAAACCTAAACCATAGCCCAACACAGATAATGCCACTGCGTTCATCATGTGACAAAAGGTTTCGCTGCGGCATCTCTGCAGTTGCCATGATTTTGACTGCACTGACACTCTTACTAGCTTTCTGAATGAAGTTGTTCGCATGTTTCGTGAAAGATATACTTCTATCAAAAGTGATGCCTAGATATTTCATAGTCTGTTCCTTGTCAATGTTGATGCCCATGCAGGTGGCTGCTGGTAATGTGCCTGTGACTATTTTGTTGTTCAGTGAGAACCAGACGATGTTTGTCGTCGTGGGATTGATGACTGCCTTGTAGTTAGTGCACCAGAGCGACAAATGTTCTAGATTGCTTTGGGAGCCACCATTCATGTCTCTTCTGTTTCTGCCGTGCTTGTACAGCAAGAGGATGATCGAATTTATTAGTATCATTCCCAGCACAGCCTCCTGAAGCTACTCTATTTTGTATATGTAGACGTTAAAGAGTAAAGGTGATAGTAGTAATCCCTGTGGCAAACTCGGTGCTATTGTTCTGATCTCTGATGTCCAGGATCCCAATCTCAGAGCAAGAGGTCTGGGTATTAACACCATTGCTATACTTCGAATTATCCACATGTCGATGCTGAGTTCGCTTAGCAGATGTATTAGCAGACCAAAGCTGACTCTGTTTTAAGCACCTTTTAGGCCTACGTGACGACCATTGTTTCCCTTGTCCAGGTTAGAAGTTGTTTTACACAGCGATACCACATTGTTTTGCAGTGAGGGCTGTGCAGTGTTATATTAGTGTCTTATCCCTGCAAGAAGAAATATGTACTTTTTTCCGTTACTGATCCGTAATAAGGAAGAAGCATAACATGGATGACAGCAATGTCTTCCTGTCAAGTGTTCTTTCTATAAGTGCTCTATATCTATGTCTACCTGTCAAGTGTTCTTTCTATAAGTGCTCTATATCTATGTCTACCTGTCAAGTGTTCTTTCTATAAGTGCTCTATATCTATGTCTACCTGTCAAGTGTTCTTTCTATAAGTGCTCTATATCTATGTCTACCTGTCAAGTGTTCTTTCTATAAGTGCTCTATGTATATGTCTACCTGTCAAGTGATCTTTCTATAAGTGCTCTATATCTATGTCTATCCTTCAAGTTTTCTTTCTATAAGTGCTCTATATCTATGTCTACCTGTCAAGTGTTCTTTCTATAAGTGCTCTATATCTATGTCTACCTGTCAAGTGTTCTTTCTATAAGTGCTCTATATCTATGTCTACCTGTCAAGTGTTCTTTCTATAAGTGCTCTATGTATATGTCTACCTGTCAAGTGTTCTTTCTATAAGTGCTCTATATCTATGTCTACCCTTCAAGTTTTCTTTCTATAAGTGCTCTATATCTATGTCTACCTGTCAAGTTTTCTTTCTATAAGTGCTCTATATCTATGTCTACCTGTCAAGTGTTCTTTCTATAAGTGCTCTATATCTATGTCTACCTGTCAAGTGTTCTTTCTATAAGTGCTCTATATCTATGTCTACCTGTCAAGTGTTCTTTCTATAAGTGCTCTATGTATATGTCTACCTGTCAAGTGTTCTTTCTATAAGTGCTCTATATCTATGTCTACCCTTCTAGTTTTCTTTCTATAAGTGCTCTATATCTATGTCTACCTGTCAAGTTTTCTTTCTATAAGTGCTCTATATCTATGTCTACCTGTCAAGTGTTCTTTCTATAAGTGCTCTACTTCTAATAACAAGTTTTGACTATGTGTGGGAGACATGATTTTACCATCCATTGGTCGAGTCTGAATGGTGTGCGTATTTGCCTCCTGTTATGTCTGAGAACCTGATATGAGAAATGTACATTGCCCATTTTGCACTCACCCACACTCGATATCACTGATTTACCTCAAAGAAAAGACAGTGTCTCTACATTTGAAGTCGAGCAAGGTTGGATATGTTAGGTTGGACATTCTGGTCGACAAAATACCTTAAGGCCCATCGGCTATTGATTATGTTCTTAAAGTTTACTATACCAGGGTTTTGCATTATTAAGCACACTCATAAAAAAGACCATCAGGATTTTGTTTTCAAAGCTGTCTACCTAGAACTTTAACTCACATAAAATCACACACAAGACAGTGAACTTTACATTGTTGACAGAATAGATATGTCTATCTAATATGAAATTACGATGTTATCTAAACTAAAAAAAAGAAAACTGAAAGATTATTAGAATTAACTGTAGCAAAAAAATACATTTAAAGTCAACTGTGTTGGATGACATCTTGTATTGGTTGTCATCTTGTGTTGGTTGTCATCTTGTGTTGGTTGTCATCTTGTGTTGGTTGTCATCTTGTGTTGGTTGTCAATTTGTGTTGGTTGTCATCTTGTGTTGGTTGTCAATTTGTGTTGGTTGTCATCTTGTGTTGGTTGTCATCTTGTGGACGACAGCTCTTGACAGACCGTACTCTTTCTGACATAATCAAATGTTCGCCACAGATGGGTAACCGATGTCAACGCCCGATATTGTACAAAGTGCATATAAATAAACCTCAAGATATACAAAAATAGGTAGGTGTGTTAACAAAATAAACTGTCAATACTGCATTTTACCAGTCCAGATGTTGCAGGGAGGGGATTGAATGGCTGTGTGATAAAGGGCGCATGCTCTTGCTGTCGCCACGTTATGTACAGGGTGTGTTTTTTAATTTACCCTCCGACAGCAAAATACCAAGTCCTTACCGAGGATCGAACTCTAGACCTCGTGTGAGACTAGCGTTCTAACCTCTCGGCCATGCGCCCCACAACTTAACAACAATCTCGTATATCAGACTATTATAATTAAAATATATCATTTGAGTTCCCTTTATTTGTCAATGATTTATTCTGTACATATTATCTGGTAGTGGCTTCCCTTTTGATTCCGACAGAGTTAGTATAGACATTGCAATGATAATCTGAAGACCACCGAGAAGAAAGAAAGATCCAAATATTGGAAGATTTTCTTTCGGAAGCATAAAGGGTGCCACTAATGCTCCAATTCTTGCTGAAGCACTACAGTAACTAAAAGCCATAGTTCTGATACCTGTAGGGAATTGTTCTATAGTCAACACAACTACTGGACCAAATGCAGCTTCAGACATCATGTTGGCTCCTAGCGCAAATATCAGAGTGGAGATTCCTTGTACGTCTCCTGATGCTAATAGCTGCAATGCAGCGACAGTAAACGAGCATATGCAAGACAGGAAGAGAAATAAAACAAAGACATGCTTTCTTCCCATTCTTGTAATAAGAACAGGCCCAAGAAATCGCATTAGGAAACCTAGAAAACCGTACAGAAAGAAATTAAGAAAAAAGTTGCCAGAGAGGTTTTTAAGGCCAAATTAAAACCATATAATTCCCAGATGAAAGTGTAAACCAAGTCATTCCCAGGATCAGGGTTTGTTTCCTGACAGATTTTCTTAACAGATCAAGATACGAATAATTCGATCTATTTTTCATGATTTTCTTCTCTGTCTCTGCCACAGTTTTCATGATACTTGTATCTGGCAAAGGTTTCTATTTATCCGAGCTATTTTACTCACAACGTTATTTGCTCTTTTTAGTTTTCCATGAACTACTAAGAATCTTAAACTCTGGAAGCCAAAATACAGGTAGAACAGCTACCAAAGCTACAATAGCAGTAGCAATATGTATATGTCGCCAGTCTTTGAGAGCTAATACGCATAAAGCAAACACTAATTTAAATAGATTATAGAAAGGAAATGTCCCGACAAAAGCTCTCCACCATGCAGGAATAAACTCACAAGTATAGACAATAACAGAAGAGTGAACACCGCCAGCTCCAAATCCAATGAAGAATCTAATAACAGCGTACATCTTCCATGAAACTGAAAAGATGGCAATGATATTGGTTATGACTAGAAGGGCAGAGTTTCCGTGGATACAGAATGTTCTACCAAACTTATCTCCGACGTATCCACACAAGAAAGACCCCACCAAAAACCCGATCATCTGGACAGTAAAAATAAATGATGGTATCCAGTACTTGTCACAAACTAAAGCCCACTCAGTAACAATGGTAGAAGCCTCGTCACTGAATATAAAATTGTCACACTGCCTTACAACATCGCAAGAAGACATGATTGTTTCGCTGTTAATCTTGCTATAGTTATCTTGCGTGTTTGACATGGCAATGTTATTTGAATATTCCATAAGATTCGTTGAGTTTACATTGTCATGACATCTCCATCCAGGGTTGTAACTTCCAAACATCATGAAATATAGGCACCACGCTGATAGGAGCAGTGGAAAATATGCCAGAGGAAAAAATATTCGTTGAAATCTGTCACTACCTCCAAAATCCTTGAATATGTTGTCAATGGTATACACTCTGTGAATATATTAAAGTCACATTCAGTGGTATATGTTGTAACATTCAGTGTTATATGTTGTCACATTCAGTGTTATATGTTGTCACATTCAGTGTTATATGTTGTCACATTCAGTATTATATCTTGTCACATTCAGTGTTATATCTCGTCACATTCAGTGTTATATCTTGTCACATTCAGTGTTATATCTTGTAACATTCAGTGTTATATCTTGTCACATTTAGTGTTATATCTTGTCACATTCAGTGTTATATCTTGTCACATCTAGTGTTATGTCTTGTCACATACAGTGTTATATCATGTTACATCCAGTGGTATGTCTGTCACATTCAGTGTTATATCTTGTCACATCCAGTGTTATATCTTGTCACATCCAGTGGTATGTCTGTCACATTCAGTGTTATATCTTGTCACATCCAGTGTTATATCTTGTCACATCCAGTGGTATGTCTGTCACATTCAGTATTCTGTCTTGTCACATTCAGTGTTATATCTTGTCACATTCAGTGTTCTGTCTTGTCACAGTCAGTGTTATATATTGTCACATCCAGTGGTATGTCTGTCACATTCAGTGTTATCTCTGTGATAATTAGTGTTATATATGTCAATTTAAATATTTATGTCTGTCACATTCCGTATATATATGTCACAATCAATGTTCTGTCAACTGTTAGAAATTTATAAGTTACAGTCAGTCATCAACATCGGTATCATGTGCTGCTTCCGCAACGAAGGTTGACTGGAACACGCCTCCAACATCCTCTATCTCTTGCTTGTGTGCTGCACTCTGCTTGATTGTAAACTGTCAATCTCGTGCTGTTACTCTCCAACGAGTATCTCTTCCAACTTCTTGTTAACCCTTCCCTCGACTCTACTCTCAAGTAAGGTCTTCAACAGGATGTCATTTCTTTTAATATATGTCCAAAATAATATTTTATTTATTTAATGTTTATGTCCATTAATATCTTTTTCTTTCCTTTAAAACGAAGTGCTGTTAGAATTTTTTAAATTTATTTTCGGTTTCTTATCTTCCCATAAAGTTCTCCCAACTCTTTAATATTGTTTTTGTTCGTGTATCACACATGATGATAACATAGTGTAAATCTAATTTATGATATTCTATTGGAGGTATTCTCGTGACTCTGAATTTGTTTATTGATAATGCGAATGAGATTACCATTGTACATGATTTTTATCTACTTGTAACCGATGTTTACCAGCTTCATATCTCCTCTTTTCACGAGATATTGTGCTCCTTTTTTACCGTATAGCACACAGTAGCTAGTTTGCAAGTTCTTCCCATGTTTCTTGGTTTAAGTCAAATATTTTCAGTGAGATCTTTAACGAGATATTGTATCTCTTCTGTTAGCTACCTTGATAATGTACGCTCTTTAGCAACTCACCATAGATAATATTTCTTCTATATATCCACATTTCAGAGACATCAATTTTGTCTTGTGATTGTCGGTTTTTTATCCATGTTACTGAGCCATGCATTAATGTAGAATAGGTGCAGCATTGTATAATTTAACTATGAGAATGAAGTTTGTTTAGTGTTTAGTTATCACTATTTTCCTCATATCATTGAAAGAACTTTTAACCATACATGAGGGGATAAATGTTCCAGTGGAGGGTAACAACCCTAAACATGAAGTGGGTGGTTGGAGTAAAACATGATAATATCTAGATGATTAAAAATAGGTGTAAATGTTACCAAAATAAGTTATAAAACAACCTAAGAACGACATTTAGATACAGACGACGTTTCGACTAAGAAGTCGTCCTCAGGACGCAAACAAGCAACATACAACGAATATTACAAAATCATAATGTAAGAAAGTAGAAAATGAAGATGGTACGATGAGAACGAGAGAGAGAGAGAGAGAGAGAGAGAGAGAGAGAGATGGCAAGAACAAGAAAATATAAATAAAAAGCCACAGAGCAGATACAATCAAACAATAAGCGAAAATAGTAGGTAGTGGAGAGAGGTGTGTCATATGAGCAAATATGAAGAAAAAAAGAAAATATGGTGATGATATAGGGAGGTTAGATATGAATAATATTAATAAAAAAGGACAGGTGGGGGAGGTGTACATATCTCTGATCAGTCTTGTCCCACTAGATACTTGAATCAGGAAAACACGCTTGACTCCAAGTGGACAGTGGACAGTGGACAGTGGACAGTGGACAGAAATTGACAGAATGGACACCGCCAAAGTGACGCGATATATGGAAGACGAGATAAAAAACAACATCAGCGGACATTTGGGAAACAATTACGTCGAACCAAAGCCGAAAATACAAAATAAGGGGAAAGAGCGGCCCGCAGACAAGAATTAGGTTGGTAGTTAGCGTAAGGAATTAGCGTAGAGGCAGAAGAGGGGAATAGGTATCGGTGTCCATGACTTAAACCAAATTGATTATATAAACAGACAGCAAGAGATGGCAGGGGTGAAAGGAAGATTCAAAAAAGGGGGGGAAAGGGGTAAATACAGATGCGAGGAAGAAGAAGTGAAAGTGGTAGAGCGGCGTGTGCCCCAGAATTGAGATACGTCACATAAGGAAGGAATGTGGAGGTGGGAGGGAGGGAGTCCTAGAGACGCAGGGTGGGCACAGATGGAAAGGGTGGGATAGCCATAACGAAAACGAGCAAGAGCGCAGTATAGAGGTATCATAGAGAGGGCTGATTAAGGAGACGTAGGAGGATGGTGCCGAAGAAAAGGGTACCAGTGTAAAGGGAAGAGAGAAGGGACGGGAAAAGAAATCCGCGGATGAAGCAGGCAGACCCGGAACTACAACCAAAGCATGTGAAATAGTATAGCGCAAGGGAAAGAAGGACGTCGGATAGTGTTAGGATGCTGGTAGGTGTCATCAGACCACTATGTCGTAGTCAGTGGAGGTCGGTGTGGCAGAAATCCCAATGAACTATAACGGAAGATGGGCCAAAGTCACAACCGCAACGATAAGTACCTTTTAGGCCAGGTATTGGAAAATGAGACCGGTCTCATAAACCGAAGATGATATAAGGGTTAGCTAGCTAGCCACACGTCGCAATCCCTATGTGGGTATTGCCCGCACTGTACACTAACTCATCTATAAGTAACAATCATGAACAGACAGAAACTCAAGCTACCGATACACAATCTCTTAGTGCTGGTCATGTACCGTGGTCAGAAAAATGTCAGATGAAACGAGGTTCATGTCTGTGTGAGCCCAACCGTACGTCGAAACCCGTTTTTAGGCGTCATTCGTACTGCACGCTGGCTCCATAGAAAGACGTAGGTGGGACCACTGTCTCCAAGCCATCCTAGTCGTATGTAGCGGAAGTTTATTGCGCTCCAAACATAGCTATGCCATGAGGTGGGCGGGTGGAGAAGAAGTCGTGGTCAGTTATGCAGTCACTACATGCTACGCTGCTGAAAAGGTAGCCGATCCAATAAGGTGAAGGAATGCCGGCCAGAAAATGGCCAGAAGAAAAAGGTAGGCCCGAACAGATAGTGAGACTGAATGGGGCGCTCAAGAGCCACTGTTGGTGGCAAAGAGGAAAGAACGAACAGGGTATAGGCCTAAGTAGTGAGAACAGAAAAAGTAGAGCAATTAGGACGAGGAATCATAAGGAGAAGAGAAGAGGAATGCATGGATGAATAAACTCATAGAGAGTTAGTGAAGGAGTGTACTGGCAGGGGATACACATGAACTTACACCTACCTGACCAGCCCAACGTATTTCTTGTAAAGTCCATCCAACATAATTGATTAGAGCCCCATACGTGACTTTTTATTATTGTTTGGATTCGGTTGGTCACTATTTACATACTTGGGTTCGCATGCCAACAATATCAAAAGCTGTATTAAGTATATAAATATTGACTAAACAAAATCGAGACAACAATCAACATCGTCACGAATGGGGTCCTAATTAATTATGTTGGAAGGTCGTCTAACAAGCTGGTGGTCTCCATTGGTCACTGCATGACAATAGTCTCAATGATGAGGACAGTTATATCCGGACTTGACATCTGATGTAGAAAATAATGTCATATAATAGCAAACAACATCAACTTACCTGGTAGAATCAGGTACTTCATCAATGTTCTCTAACATGGATCTTTGACTTTCTTCAATGTCTAGCTTTTTATTTTCTCTTGTCTCCATTTTCTGTTATGAAAATTGTTTTTTAAAACAACAGCAAATTTATTGTATTGATTTACATATAACGATATATACAAAATAAACTGGATGTTACTGAGATGCAGTATTTGTAAAGTAATGAAAACACCATGTACAGAAAAGAAAATACAATTGACAGAAAAGAAAACACCATGTACAGAAAAGAAAATACAATGTACAGAAAAGAAAATACCATGTACAGAAAAGAAAACACCATGTACAGAAAAGAAAACACCATGTACAGAAAAGAAAACACCATGTACAGAAAAGAAAACACCATGTACAGAAAAGAAAATACCATGTACAGAAAAGAAAACTACTGTTGATGTTTGTGGAGAAATTGAGGTAAAACAACAATGTATATTTAACACAAATAGACGCAGATATTGTCTATAAATATTTGGTTTATTATGAGAAGAGCAGAACTTGAACATTTAGTAATCACCCAAAATATCAAGAGTAGAATTGATGGAGAGAATGAGAGAGAAATGAAAAAAATAACGTAGTTGCTGGATGTAAAATTAGTGTGGCATGGTAGAATTTCACCAACCGAACTTAATAATAAGACAAGAGGTAGAGAGTTGTTGAGAAACATGATCGTCTACACAAGTCGGCAGGGCACTTGATTCATTAATATTTATGCATGTAAATATCTGATGTCTGCTCTTGATGATCACTCTCAGTGAGAGGTATATCGTTCTTCTTCTTTACTTTATTAAAATATACTTAGTATCTCCCATTCTCCGACATCGCAGGATAATATTGACCATATAGCGGGATCAGAACAAGAATTATTTCAGTTAACAGTAAAATTGGAAAATGTGACCAACAAGTATGGAATGGAAATGAACACAGACAATTACACGGTCTTGGTTAACAGCAGAGAGAAAGATGAACAGGCCAATATCATGATGAATTACTGTAAACATAAGGAGGTGAATACTTTCAAATACATCGGGTCTAGCATATGCCGCGATGGAAATTATAAAGACTAAATAAAGATAAGGCTGGGAGATGGCTTTATCTTCTATACCCAGGCTAAACCTAATTTGGAATAGAAACATCAGTTTTAGAAGGAAACTCAAACTGTATAACTCACTTGTGCTTTCTGTGATGTTACTTTGTTGCGAGAGTTGGGTACTCACCACGGTCATGGAGAATTTTACCGTTGATAGCCACGCGCAAAGCAACAGATGATCCATAGAATCAATTGTGATTTGTGACGTTGATGTAGATCAGAAAGTAGGACTATATCCCGGAGCAGGATTTGGTAGATACTATATGGAAACAATCTCAGCTAGTATTGGTAACAACATACTCTTCTTCTATTGAGAGTTGGACACTCAATGCAGACACAGAAAGAAGGATTCTGGTTTCTGGAAAACAACTGCTGCAGACTTGTGTTCAGAATTAGTTGTATAGAACACAAGAGAAATATAATCGTACAGCAGTAAATAAACAGACTTGTAGGTTATCAAGAACTAATTTTGGCAGCCGTGACACGACGTAAATTTATTTGACTTGAACATGTAACGAGACACGTCTCACTTTCAAACACAGTGTTTGCTATGTACAGTAGAGGATGGAAGGAACAGAAGAGGACAGAGAAAATTATGGATTGATAACATTAAGGGATGGTCTGGGCCTGATTTTCTACAATACTCCGAATTGATGAATATAGAGTTTTTTTGGAGAGCTTATGGCAATGCTATATTACATTGCTATATTTCATTTATATGTTTCAGCGTTATATTTCATTGCAACATTGCAGAGATATATTAGTTAGTTTGTTTGTTTGTTCCTTCCGTGCCGCAAGCGACACATAGGGCAGAGGTTTCGGTTCTCCATGTGATACGGTCCGCTGCCAACATTTTTAGTTTCTGGATGGTCTTACAACCTATTAATTCCCCTTTTTTAAGTATGATGTTTTTAAGGTTGTTTTAGGTCTTCCTCTTTTTAAGTTGTTATAGTTCAGTGCAATATTCAGTGCTATATTTGAATACTATATGTCAGTAATATGTGTCAATGATATAATGCAATGTGTTATATCAATGCTATATATATGTTATATATCTGTGCTGTATTTCAATATTATATTTTATTGCTATATTTTCTAGACATATTTTAGTGCTATATTTATATGCTATATTTCACTACTATATTTTAGTTCTATATTTGACTAATGGATTTTAACACTATATATAAGTGATACCAATGATATATTTCATTTCAATATTTCAATACTATTTTCAAGGTTATATGTCAGTGCTATATTTCCATGCTATATTTCAATACTATACTTCGGTGCTACATTTCACTGATATATTTCATTATTATATTTCATGGGCTATATGTCAATGTCATATATATTAGCTGTATTTTAATATTATATTTTCAGTGCTCTATTGCAATGCTATTTTCAGTATTATAGTGTAATGACGTATCTGAATGATACATATAAATGCTATATTTTAATGCTATACTTCAGAGTTGAATTATATTTCGGTGATATATTTCAATGTTATGTTTAAGTGACATATAGTACCGTTAAAATAGTTTGGGAACCAGTGTTTTTCCGTGGGCCATACTTTGCCTACTAGTATTCTGTACACCCAGAGAAAGACAGAGAGACATAGATATGGACATATTAACAACATAAGCAGATAAGTGAAATGTAATGTATAGGATCCGAGTGAAAGACAGAGACAGTGATATACAACGAGCAAGAGAGAGAGAGAGAGAGAGAGAGAGTTAGTGAGAGAGAAGGTGAGATTGAGAAGAAAGATACTACAAGACATGCATTTACATATTTTTTTCTCTCCCATACTCCTTCAGATAGTCTTTTGGCCTTACTTGTCCATCGTCAGAATGACTTCCAAATCACTTTTACCCACTATAGTTTGGGACAGCCAATTCTATCATGAAGACCTACATAGTCGCACGTTACAACATGCATGACAGGAAGCAGAGTGCTATTCTTTGCTGCCATTTCAGTACCCCAGTAACATACATCGTTGCGACAATAACCCTCATACTTCTAGGATTTTTAGTAGCACTTGTTACTGGTGCGGTCCATATGGACCCCGCTACTTAATTTCACAAAGAACATATACTTTTTAATGCAAATTATTTTATTTGGATTTATTAATCATTACAGTGTACTTAGATACAAAATGTTTCAATATTTTACTGACAAGTAATATGTCCAGCACAGAAACTTTGAAGCTGCACAATGTAACAGGCACAAACAATGTTCTTATGTCAGTTATTTACTACAAGCACATTTATTACAGGCACCACAAACATTTCTACGTTTTCTGATAATCTCACTTGGAAAAAGATGACAGCGACCTTATATTCTAGATCTACATGATTCAGTAGTAGTTTAGGTGGAAGGTTGTCAGGTTGACTTTCTGACCCATTTCAATGATTCCTTCTGCAAGATGAATCAGAAACTGTCGGCGTGTATGTGACTCGCCATTGCTCCATTCAGAGTTGAGATACATCCACAGAACACGTACATTCAGGGAAGAAACAACTAACATTTTGTAGAAAAGGTATACATGTTATCAGCTTGTCTTGCGTATGGCTGAATAACAACGGTACCATTTGATCCGCTGTGTCCACTCCACCCTTCTTGTGATTGTAGTCGAGGATCATTGTTTCTTGGTTTCACAATCTGTATCCACATCTGGTTGTTCATGTGTTGTACTAAGAAGTACAACTCATTTTTATTTCTTCGGTCACTAGGATGTCAGTGCTGTAATGTCAGAGAATTCAAACTTTCTAGAAAATTGAACACAATCTTTTACTGAAATGAGCTCATTTGGAAGTTTATCTTTTTTTTTCTTCTTATTGTTCCTAAAATTGTAAGTTTTCCCCTTTAATATTTGTTGTCTCAATCTCAAACTTGTAAATTCAGAATTCAGCATCTATTTGCGATATAATGCTCACAATCTGCGTTTTCATTTTTTTAAATTTTCTGTGTAAAAAGAATATTCAATTACTGCGAAAGGAATGTTATATTTCATCGCTTTAAGAATGTTCAGTTTCTGAGTTTTAAAAATGTTCACCTTGTACGCCATAAGATTGTTTAATTTCTGCTTATATAACATTTATAAATTTCTGCGTTTATAAGAATGTTCATTTTCTGCGTTGTCAATAATGTGTAATAACTTTACTTCTATTTAGTATCAAATGTTTATAGTGGGTTCCTGATATAGTGGGTGACATTTCTTCTTGTGATGTTTCGTTGAGTTTCCTGTGAACTGGGTTTGACTGGTTCCCACCTGAAACCTTACCTAACTGTGAACTGTGTTTCACTGGTCCCACCTGAAACCTTACCTAACTGTGAACTGGGTTTGACTGGGTCGCACCTGAAACCTTACCTAACTGTGAACTGGGTTTGACTGGTCCCACCTGAAACATTACCTAACTGTGAACTGGGTTTGACTGGTCCCACCTGAAACCTTACCTAACTGTGAACTGGTTTGACTGGTCCCACCTGAAACCTTACCTAACTGTGAACTGGGATTGACCTGTCGAACATGAAACCGTAACTAATTAAACTCAAAAGAGGGAAGGAAAATCTGCTCCTCATATAAATTGTTGGCTTTAATTAAAACTTTCGTTCATAACATAATGGACGCAACAACAATCTAAAATGCTATATATATCACACATTTAATTTGATACTCACAAAAACTCAGTTGTTATCTCCGGACACTAAGCGAACTGTCTACAATTCTTAACCATCAAAATGGATGTCATCTTAGTTGTCAATCGTCACTAATTTCTAACTAACTCGTTCGAAGTTCAACTGTTGGTCTCTAATCATGTATTCTTAAAGCAATAGTTCATAAAGTCTTCGCTAGGTTTTCCTATTCTTCTTGTTTCTTGTTTAGGAACAAGTGTCACAGTACTGGGGACATTCCCATATGTGTTCTAATTGCCATTCAATCAGCCAACCAAACGCTCAATTTCCCAGTGAGTGTTGTTCGATAATAACCTGAACCTATCGCTGGCGGAACTGCTGTTGATCACAGAGCACGTACTTCTTCTTTCCGGCGACTACTCCTTTTGTCTAGAGTGCTGTGAACCAACTGTGAATGTAAACTATACACTTGCTTGATATAGTCCAACGACGATCCAGTTTAAGTTTTTCTATTAGTCCACCAAATCGAAAAGAGTGAAAACAAAACTATTGGATGTGACTTTGATAATGAACTGTTTACAGTTTTTAATTTAAACTGCCCACTGGCAAGAGAATTCAACAATAGTGTACACAGTGTGCCATTGATAACAAAATGTTCACAGTCAATTTCATTCAAGAAATTACTAGACTTGTAACATCTGTTTTGAGTACGCCTGATCTGTATCTTCCACTACTCTCGGCACGAGGATTCTCTCAAGGTTCTTCGACTTAGCTCTTCAGTAAATCTGCGATAAGCGAGTGCATCAATCATGCTCTTCTAAAGGGTTACATGGCGTCGTAGAGGCATCCATGCGAACTAGCGTCAGTAAACAATTCCAAAGAGTGCATAAACTTTCACACGGACTATCTCCAGTAAAAGTTATGAACATAGAGATTCTCTGAGCTTCATATTTTCACAACGAACTACCTGCCAAGTTTAGGGTTCTACAAGGCATAAACTCGTACACTGCACACAAATTTTCGTCGGGGAGATATCAATCTCCATAAACAAAATTAACAGTTAATAAGAACTTTACGGTGGAGAGGATTATCAATCTCTGTACTTTTGATTCACATCTGAACTGACAAAACGACTACAAAGAGAATATTTCATCTCTGGTTTCCAAACTTTTCACTAAGATAACAAATTTATGTAGGAGAGATACTTAAATCTCTCAAAATTTCAACAGCTCTCTGACCCTTCTTTCCACTGGTCAAAGACATCATTATACATCTTATTCTGTGATAACTTCTACCTTCTCTCATAGGAACGATGTACTTCGGTGAACTATAACATGGTGTCACGCTTCTTCGTCGACCAATACAATAATTGCACTTCTTAAACTCATTTCTCACATAAACTCTACACTACAATTTCTTCTATCGTTAACTTTAACTAATACAACATTTCCTTACTTTACCCTAACTCCAACGCTTTGGACTATAAAAAAATAACAATCTACAACATAACTTGACGACAACGAAGGAGATTCATATAATCTATAACGTAACGAATTATTCCAACTCCATAGATCCAACCATTCCACATAACGAAACATGTTAAGGAGCTGGTATCCTTTTCAGGAACCATTCTTTCTCCAAATGTGTACTACATTCTTCTGTAGATCCATCTTCTACCACTGCAGAAGCTGACTGACTGTGTATACAAAACAAAATCAAATTGTTCACGAGTTCGATTAATATTTTTGCTACAAATATATTTTTAGTTGTTTTAAAATCACTTTTGTCGTAAACATCTTTAATTTACATTTGTCCTTCTACAACACTCATAGTTTACTGTAACTTTCGATACAATTAAATTATTTCCCGTCCAGCTGTCTTACATTTTATCAACTACCATTCTAACCTGATTTATAAAGTTAGTTATTCTTTTCTCGTCTAACCCGTAATTACTAACTAATTATACGACCACAACGGGAATCAATTCTGCCACTACCAATTGTAAAAAACCTTTTCCTCATTATCTCCGGTCGTCCATAAGGTCTATTCCGTCACAAATGTTCAATTTATTCGTTTTAAGAATGGTCACTTTTTTGTGTATTAAGAATATTCCATTTCCTCGTTATAAGGCTGTTCAATTTATAATAATGTTCCATTTCTGCGTTATAAGGCTGTTCAATTTATAATAATGTTCCATTTCTGCGTTATAAGGCTGTTCAATTTATAATAATGTTCCATTTCTGCGTTATAAGGCTGTTCAATTTATAATAATGTTCCATTTCCACGTTATAAGGCTGTTCAATTTATAATAATGTTCCATTTCTGCGTTATAGAAATGTTCAATTTGTTCATTTAACAATTGTTCACTTTCTATGTATTAAGAATGTAAAATTTCTGCGTTATAATAATGTTCAATTTCTGCGTTATAATAATGTTCAATTTCTGCGTTATAATAATGTTCAATTTCTGCGTTATAATAATGTTCAATTTCTGCGTTATAATAATGTTCAATTTCTGCGTTATAATAATGTTCAATTTCTGCGTTATAATAATGTTCAATTTCTGCGTTATAATAATGTTCAATTTCTGCGTTATAATAGTGTTCAATTTCTGCGTTATAATAATGTTCAATTTCTGCGTTATAATAATGTTCAATTTCTGCGTTATAATAATGTTCAATTTCTGCGTTATAATAATGTTCAATTTCTGCGTTATAATAATGTTCAATTTCTGCGTTATAATAATGTTCAATTTCTGCGTTATAATAATGTTCAATTTCTGCGTTATAATAATGTTCAATTTCTGCGTTATAATAATGTTCAATTTCTGCGTTATAATAGTGTTCAATTTCTGCGTTATAATAATGTTCAATTTCTGCGTTATAATAATGTTCAATTTCTGCGTTATAATAATGTTCAATTTCTGCGTTATAATAATGTTCAATTTCTGCGTTATAATAATGTTCAATTTCTGCGTTATAATAGTGTTCAATTTCTGCGTTATAATAATGTTCAATTTCTGCGTTATAATAATGTTCAATTTCTGCGTTATAATAATGTTCAATTTCTGCGTTATAATAATGTTCAATTTCTGCGTTATAATAATGTTCAATTTCTGCGTTATAATAATGTTCAATTTCTGCGTTATAATAGTGTTCAATTTCTGCGTTATAATAATGTTCAATTTCTGCGTTATAATAATGTTCAATTTCTGCGTTATAATAATGTTCAATTTCTGCGTTATAATAATGTTCAATTTCTGCGTTATAATAATGTTCAATTTCTGCGTTATAATAATGTTCAATTTCTGCGTTATAATAATGTTCAATTTCTGCGTTATAATAGTGTTCAATTTCTGCGTTATAATAATGTTCAATTTCTGCGTTATAATAATGTTCAATTTCTGCGTTATAATAATGTTCAATTTCTGCGTTATAATAGTGTTCAATTTCTGCGTTATA
The DNA here is from genome assembly GCA_034231615.1 of Meghimatium bilineatum. NCBI lineage: Eukaryota > Metazoa > Mollusca > Gastropoda > Stylommatophora > Philomycidae > Meghimatium > Meghimatium bilineatum. The sequence continues at coordinate 21,159,045 of CM067309.1, forward strand.
ATAATGTTCAATTTCTGCGTTATAATAATGTTCAATTTCTGCGTTATAATAATGTTCAATTTCTGCGTTATAATAGTGTTCAATTTCTGCGTTATAATAATGTTCAATTTCTGCGTTATAATAATGTTCAATTTCTGCGTTATAATAATGTTCAATTTCTGCGTTATAATAATGTTCAATTTCTGCGTTATAATAATGTTCAATTTCTGCGTTATAATAATGTTCAATTTCTGCGTTATAATAATGTTCAATTTCTGCGTTATAATAGTGTTCAATTTCTGCGTTATAATAATGTTCAATTTCTGCGTTATAATAATGTTCAATTTCTGCGTTATAATAATGTTCAATTTCTGCGTTATAATAATGTTCAATTTCTGCGTTATAATAGTGTTCAATTTCTGCGTTATAATAATGTTCAATTTCTGCGTTATAATAATGTTCAATTTCTGCGTTATAATAATGTTCAATTTCTGCGTTATAATAATGTTCAATTTCTGCGTTATAATAATGTTCAATTTCTGCGTTATAATAATGTTGAATTTCTGTCTCTTAATAATGTTGAATTTCTTCATTATAAGAATGTTCTCTTCGTGGATCGAGGTTCGATCCAGCCTGAATTACGTACCGGATCAGCACAGGAAATAAAGGCTGCGAGGGAGAGGAGAAGACTACCATCCTCTATATAGCAGAGCCACTGAAATGTGAAACAGTTAACATCTGACACCACTACGGCAGTTAATTTGTAGTGGTTAACTTTACTTATGTTTTCTGTTCTATTGTGTTATTGATGTTTTCTGGGTCTATTTGTTCATTCTGTGTCTGCAGTTAATGTGTTATCTTTGTCCTTAGTGTTTTTTTAATAGTCTTTTCTTAGACCTGCATTTATGTTATATTGTTAATGTTTCTGTGTTGTGCTTTTGTTGTGGTGTTATTTTGTTCTATCAATACAGTATTGTATCTGATTTCCTGTTCGTTAACTCAGTCTTGCAATCTATGGCGACATTGTGCCGTGTTCTTTTGCGTCACTGTCGTGTGTCTGTGGTCATATATTATCCTGGATTCTTGTCTTAGTCTTCCACATCTTGTCAAGGTGCGCAGTTTATTATGGTGCGCACAACTTTGTTCTTGAACGTATTTCACAAATGATGTGCACATTGGTCGCGTTGTGCCGACAACTAATGAACATCACGAGAAAGGTCAAATGCGACACGTTAGAAGGAAGGTTCCCAATGTATCACACAGGCTGTATGTTATCGACTGTACGTTTGGCAACAGAGACTTGGACTTCTAATTCTGGGTGCGAAAATAGGGCCGTTGTATTCTTTCCAGACATGTAGCAGTAGACGACTAGTGAAAATTGATGACCTTTATGCCAAAAAATTGTCATGGGTAGGAGTGCTGCTTTACACGCCTTTTACCTAATTAGTAATACAGATCATGTCCTAAATAGGGGGCGTTTGAGCCCCAATGCCCTTCCTTATTTATTGTTTTGAATGTATAACCTCTTGGTCCTAACATCTTTCGTTATAATTTTCACCTATATTTAAATATACTAATGCGTTCTCATAATTCCGACCCTTTTCTTTGTTTCCTCTACGTTCTCTCAGTATTTACATAACTATCTGAATGATCACACAGATAAGTTACCACGTGCAGTATACTAGATATTAACACATTAATATGTAAACAAAGAAAAAAAGGAGTACGGTAAATTCTAATATATTCAAATAAAGACATTGTATCTAGAGTATTTTACGCAGCGTATGATGTCATCAACCTATTGTAAGCTACATTATACATTCTATTACTGACGTTCTAGATCATCTATTTTGCAACTGTGGGTAGAGTTTGAAATAATAAACATATTTATTTAAATTAAAAATGCAAACATGTGTTTCATAAATATTAAGAACAGTATAGGAAGCAAATTGTCAAGTTATACAAAAATAGGTGGATGTGTTACCAAAATAAAACATAAAACAATCCAACAACGAGATTCAGGGACAGACGACGTTTCGACTAAAAAGCCTTCGTCAGGACAAACAAACGACCACAATAAAAGAAATCTCACGGCCTGTTTTTGCGTTAATTAAGTAATCTCCCATTGATTTTAGTAATTTTCGTTGCTAATGACGCTATTTTGTGTGTAAGAAATCGTGCTGGTTTCTATTGTTTTACGTAGCACCAAAAACATGTTGGCACTAACATACAAACACAATATGCACTGGAAAACTGTAATAATATCATACAACATAAGTAGATCTGTAATTGTGTACAGTTGCATTGCGGCACGTGTTATAGTTTTTTAGATTTTGTAGTGAAAAGTTTGCTTAGAAAGTAAGACTTGTGAAACTATAGGAATCCATGTATGGTCTGTTTCTAAACTTGAGTGCAGATTCCAAACTCCACCACCGAATTTCTTGAATTTTTGTATATATATTCTATATATATAACAGCAATGAAATAATGAAAGAAAAAGTTGTCTGAAGGAATAATATAGAAACATGACAGAAAAACATGCATATATCAAAATGTTATATTAACAGGGCCGTAGATATGATTACCGTGGGGGGGGGGGTTTAACGTAAAAATATTGTTTCAATCTTTCACGCATTAAATTACACTATTTGATAAGCAATTTTAAGGCCCTTTTTGTTAGGAATCACTGAGGGAGAGGTTTTAAATAACAATTTGGCTCAGTTCCAAGCACTAAAAGCCGTGTTCAGAGTTGATAAGGGAAGGATGTAAACACCACAAACCCCTCCCTTATCCACGGGTCTGTATGTTAGTGGGAGTATTATGATAATATCTAGCAGTGCCAGGTGTAGTGTATTCATATTATTAAATGTGTAAACAAAGACAAGGGCGGAATTTTCTGAAGATTTATTCCATATTTGTACATGTCTTATATTTGTAGATATTTGTTATTATTAGTTTTGTAAGTAAATCAGTTTCCCTTGAACAGGCAATTGTTCAAAATTTTCCTACTTCTATATCCAGTAATCCATCATAATATTCATCATGTTCTATATCCAGTAATCCATCATAATATTCATCTTGTTCTATATCCAGTAATCCATCATAGTATTCATCTTGTTCTATATCCAGTAATCCATCATAGTATTCATCTTGTTCTATATCCAGTAATCCATCATAGTATTCATCTTGTTCTATATCCAGTAATCCATCATAGTATTCATATTGTTCTATATCCAGTAATCCATCATAGTATTCATATTGTTCTATATCCAGTAATCCATCATAGTATTCATCTTTTTCTATATCCAGTAATCCATCATAGTATTCATCTTGTTCTATATCCAGTAATCCATCATAATATTCATCTTGTTCTATATCCAGTAATCCATCATAGTATTCATCTTGTTCTATATCCAGTAATCCATCATAGTATTCATCTTTTTCTATATCCAGTAATCCATCATAGTATTCATCTTGTTCTATATCCAGTAATCCATCATAGTATTCATCTTTTTCTATATCCAGTAATCCATCATAGTATTCATCTTGTTCTATATCCAGTAATCCATCATAATATTCATCTTGTTCTATATCCAGTAATCCATCATAATATTCATCTTGTTCTATATCCAGTAATTCATCATAGTATTCATCTTGTTCTATATCCAGTAATCCATCATAGTATTCATCTTGTTCTATATCCAGTAATCCATCATAGTATTCATCTTGTTCTATATTCAGTAATCCATCATAGTATTCATCTTGTTCTATATCCAGTAATCCATCATAGTATTCATCTTGTTCTATATCCAGTAATCCATCATAGTATTCATCTTGTTCCAGGAACCTTTTCCTCCAAAATAAGTCATTTTATGTGTAAGTCTTCATGTAAATCACATTGATACGTCTTTTCTTCCATGAAAGATTCTTAGGACATGTTTATATCATTGCATTCTAAATGCTGATATTGTGTTCTCCTGTGCGAATAGATGATTCATATGCGATGAGTTTTGTAATGCCATTACTAAGCACTTTCAATGGAACAATATATTCTATGTTATTTTTTACGTTATCTTTGACTATTGAAATTGGCAGTTCATAGTTGTTCTTTGGCAATGACTATTGCAAGTATTAGTTCACCTCTGGATTTTAATAATTTTTTTCCTCTTTTGTTTTTAGAAGAAGATTTTGAGTCTTGCTTTGATCCGTGACGTATATATTTATGTGTTCAAGATACGTGGGTCTTCTTGATATTTGTACTGCATGTCCACTTTCTGAAATCTCATGCCATCTGATATGGTCTGATATTATGAGGCAGGAACATATTATATAGATGGTGCAAAGATGGAGTTTGTAGGAGATAGAGGTATGTCATAAAATATGATTGAAAGTTGCACAGAGATTGTGATGTTGGGGGACAACATTGAAATGAATACAATTTCTGATGAGAACACCAATACTGATAACACAAAGAAGCTATAGAAAAAAGTAGCACCGACTTACAGAAACACTAAATACATAGGTACATAAAAAAGTAACACAATCAGTTATGAAATGTGGAAGAGTGTAACATAAAAATTGAGTAGGTAGTTACCTAAGACAGTAACAATTAACAGAAACAAATGAAAAATAATATGATTAATGTAAATCGATTTTATTAATTACAATTACCAAAAATCAAGCATTTTTTAATCACATTTCACACCATCAAGATGCAATATAATTATTAAGGACACAAAGCACAAGTTTAAAAGGTGAATTATCATGGCACCTTCTTAATATCAGAAGGTAGATGCTCAAATGAGATAAAGTGTCGAACAGCGCAAAACAAATCAACATTACCAAAAAATGTGAATCATTTTGTGCATTACAAAACTATCAATACAGAATCGATTGTTGAGATTTTATATCGAACCAATTCATTTTCATGAATGTGAAGCATGGACTGTAGACAAATATTTCAACCATAGGTTTACAGAGATGTGGTTTCTGAGAAGAATGATGAAAATACTATGGACAGCTAAGAAATTTAATGCAGAATTTCTCATTGATGCTGGGATAAATCACATCAGTCTCATCAAAAATTAGGGGCAGACAGTCAAGATTTCTAGGGCATGTGCTAAGAATAACACAGCTAGATCACTTAATATCCGCTGGAAATAACAAGGGCAGAAGAAACAGGGGATGACTAGATAAACTTGTGTTGTGGCACAACATAAATTCACCAAACGAGCTTATAAACAATACAAGGCAGAGAGTCGTGGAGGAACATAGACGCCTATGCCATTTGGTATGTCACTTTATTTATTTAATAATAATTGAATTCGTAAATTAATAAATTTCCAATATTCACATCCACATATTACAATAGTGAATATGCAGGCACTAAGAGCAGTAATAATTTCACATGACATATGTATGGTATTGTGAGCACAAACTCACTGCTAGAGAAATGAAAAATGAATGATAACCTATCAATCCCTCAGGATTTATATATCAATATAATATTCAATATTATTTTCATCATCGTTGTCGTGCAAGATGAATATCGATCTTAACATACAGGACAATTATTTTTTCATCTAGATAGTCTTGGATAACTGTATATTGACCAGATCTATTCATTTAATCCCACATCATCTTAATATGAAGCAAAATTTGTACAAACAGAAAAGATGCACAAAATTAGTACAAACAGAAAAGATGCACAAAATTAGTACAAACAGAAAAGATGCACAAAATTAGTACAAACAGAAAAGATGCACAAAATTAGTACAACCAGAAAAGATGCACAAAATTAGTACAAACAGAAAAGGTGCACAAAATTAGTACAAACAGAAAAGATGCACATAATTAGTACAAACAGAAAAGATGCACAAAATTAGTACAAACAGAAAATATGCACAAAATTAGTACAAACATAAAAGATGCACAAAATTAGTACAAACAGAAAAGATGCACAAAATTAGTACAACCAGAAAAGATGCACAAAATTAGTACAACCAGAAAAGATGCACAAAATTAGTACAAACAGAAAAGATGCACAAAATTAGTACAAACAGAAAAGATGCACAAAATTAGTACAAACAGAAAAGATGCACAAAATTAGTACAAACAGAAAAGATGCACAAAATTAGTACAAACAGAAAAGATGCACAAAATTAGTACAAACAGAAAAGATGCACAAAATTAGTACAAACAGAAAAGATGCACAAAATTAGTACAAACAGAAAAGATGCACACAATTTTAATTTCCTATTGCCTTTTCTCAACAATCATCTCATTTTTATTATAAAAGTGTTTTTTTGTTTTGATATTGATACTTGGACAATTATGATTCAATTTTTTGTTATTGATACTTGGACAATTATGATTCAATTTTTTGTTATTGATACTTGGACAATTATGATTCAATTTTTTGTTATTGATACTTGGACAATTATGATTCAATTTTTTGTTATTGATACTTGGACAATTATGATTCAATTTTTTGTTATTGATACTTGGACAATTATGATTCAATTTAGTCCAGCAGAGGAATATTTAAGGAAAAAATATTTTAAATTTATTTAAACATGTATAATCAATCAAAACTTTCGTGATCCAAATACAAGCACACACAATTCAAAGGCGTTCACGGAAAATTGTGCATGAAATGTCAGTAAATCATTTGCTGGGTACATCATTGATATTTCTGCATAAATGAAAATGATCGATGAAACCCATATTTTCATTTTTCATTTCATAAAATGTATTTATTTTTTAAATAATAGAGTAGTTGCACTAATAGTGGGGTGAACTTGTAAACTGTGTACTAATTATAAGTTTTAATTCCTCCATTTCATTTCTGATTGCCCAATCTCTTTTTTCTATGATTGATATCATTGAGTGCACGGCTTCTCCCCCTTGTTCCCCCCAAAAAAACCCAAGCCAAAACCATTTGTTCTGATCCAGTTACTGCAGTGGCACTCGAGTATATGCTGATTTGGAATTAATTTTCTAGGAAAATGAAGTCTGTATATTTTTATGTAATCTTGTATTGCTGTCTCAATTTCTTTCATTATGTCAATATGAATTGGTCTAATGTGTGATATTAAGTTGTGAACTTTCTCAAAAGCTTCATTTAATGAATTGAAGATCTCTTTAGTGGTTAGTGCAATATCTATGATATCTTGATTGTTTGTGTAGATTTTTGTGTTAGTGATGATTGCATCTGTGAGATATTTATATACTTTACATGTGAGATATTTATATACATTACATGTGAGATATTTATATACATTACATGTGAGATCTTTATATACCTTACATGTGAGATATTTATATACATTACATGTGAGATATTTATATACATTACATGTTAGATATTTATATACTTTACATGTGAGATCTTTATATACCTTACATGTGAGATATTTATATACATTACATGTGAGATATTTATATACCTTACATGTGAGATATTTATATACATTACATGTGAGATCTTTATATACCTTACATGTGAGATATTTATATACATTACATGTGAGATATTTATATACCTTACATGTTAGATATTTATATACTTTACATGTGAGATATTTATATACCTTACATGTGAGATATTTATATACTTTACATGTGAGATCTTTATATACCTTACATGTGAGATATTTATATACATTACATGTGAGATATTTATATACCTTACATGTTAGATATTTATATACTTTACATGTGAGATATTTATATACCTTACATGTGAGATATTTATATACTTTACATGTGAGATATTTATATACCTTACATGTGAGATATTTATATACCTTACATGTGAGATATTTATATACCTTACATGTGAAATATTTATGACAGTGATTCCCAACATCAGTTCTCCTATGAAATGTCTGCAGCTCTATGGTGTGTTCTTTCAATACTGTATCTAAATGTAAACATACTGGACCAGACCTTGCAAACAGCTCTAAAAATTCTAATCTTAATAAACAATCTTCTGCTTTTTTAATTGTATTGTATAAATGGATTTCCCATCCACATTGTCGCAATGTAAAGACTGCATATGTAAATAATTTATTTCTACATTTAATTTGTCTACCTGTTGCCAATTTGCACCATATTATTTCAAAGTATGTGTTATATGGGAGCTTTCTTGTTCTGTTTGTATGTTTTCCATTATTTGTGTATCTATTCAGTCAGCTCCTTCCTCTAGTAATGTATAGTGTTTCTGGACAATGCCTAATAAAATGTGTAGATAAGGAGGAGCAACTTCATCAATTTTAATATTCAAAATTGGAGCATGTAAGCAATTATAATAAAAAGAGACATGTTTTATATCACCATTACAATATCTAATGAAATTATCATGACATTCTTGCATTAATGAAAGACATCTGGCTTTTGTACTTTCACACGGTACATGCATGTCTAAATATGATTGAAGGCACCATAAGCATGGGTATGTTCCCCTTCCACCTGACAAACCATAAAACTTTCTTAAGAAATCATAATCACCAAAAAAAAGAAAACTACAACTTTCTTACCCTCCCATTCTAAATGTGTTAGTGCTTCTATTCTAGCTTTCATGTGATGCACTAATTTATGTGCATTGTTGTATATGTCTTTGATTTTTGCTATTGCTATTAGGATTGTATATGTTTTGTGTTAGGCTTTGCTAGGTTTGCAATCTGCATTGTCATTTTGAAACTTCCTTTGCCATGATCACCACCCACTTTAACCCAAATCTGATTCTCTGGAATGTATCCATTATGTCAAGTAAACAAACCCTCCCTACTATAATCACACATAAGAGCACTAACATATAAATCTAAATTATTAATGTAAGCCAATGGTGCCTTCTTTGTCAGTCCCTTATCACTCTCAAATTCCTTCATTTCAACATTCACCCAGTCTCTTGTAATTTCATTTGCACATTGCCTTTGTGATCTTTCATGTGGCAACTCAACACCATATTGTTTGAGAAAAGATATATGTTTTATTTCTTGTCTCCAGGAAAGTCCTAGTGATTCTTTCAATGAGAAAGCTGATTTTGTGGGTATACTTATGTTTAAATGGGCAGCTTTACTTATGTTAACAAGAGATTTTTTGGATAGTCGTTTCAGTTCATGTGCCTGTTGAACTTCTAAAGACTCAGTGGATGTGCCTGATATGTGTTCTCTAACTGCTTGAATACATTTTGATCTCATTCTTCTCATTGGAGATTTTATTTCGTGTGATTCTTTCCTGTTTGTTATAATTTTATGTAATGTAATAGGCTGTAATGTAAATAGCAGTTTTGCAAGTAATCATGTTTTTAGTGTGTGCTGTGATCAATTTTCTCTTAACAAAATTTGTAAACAGCTTTTCTTCAACTAAAGAAAGTGGTAGTGTAAGTGACTTAAAATGCATATTATGAAGTTTGTTGATGTTTTGCATTGGGGATGTTGATGTACTTGTCAAGTTTACATATGAACTTACTATGTCTGAATGTTGTTCATCAGACACAGAAACCTCATCTTGTAAGTAAATGTTAGATTTGTGTGTGTGTGATGCTTTCGATGCTATGTTACGTGTGTGTATATACTCACATTCTGAGGTTGGGGAGTGGGGGGAGGGAGGTTAGAAAATAACTACACAGCAATATGGAGGGGGGGCGGCTCTCTGCAATTTTTCCATGTGGATGAGTATCACCAGAAAGGAGCAACGAATCAGGACGTGTCTTGTACATTTGGTTAAATTCTTGGAGTCATTAAGAAGTTTGGCATAACCAGTTGGAAATTGGTGACGGGGAATGGGTAAAGTGAACCTTATCTTGTCTGAAATAACTTGGAGCAGTGCATATACATAAACCTACTTTCTGTTTGTGTGATATATATGTTCTGGTTCTGTCCCAGAGAGGCTGGGATACTCACACATTTCAGAGAACAATTGTGTTATAAAGCCCATGAACCGGTGTATCGACAACAAGAAGGAATAATCTGAAACATGCCTTGTATAAGACAATTATATCAAGATAATGGTGACGTTTTAACCAACACATAATTCGTTCTGTAGCATAGCAAGTGCAGATTGAATACATAACAATTGAGCACGAACAGTCCAACCGCGTTCAAGAAAGTTGAAATTATAACATTGAATCATTAGTACTATAACACTAGATCACTAGTACTATAACACTAGATCACTAGTACTATAACACTAGATCACTAGTACTATAACACTAGATCACTAGTACTATAACACTAGATCACTAGTACTATAACACTAGATCACTAGTACTATAACACTAGATCACTAGTACTATAACACTAGATCACTAGTACTATAACACTAGATCACTAGTACTATAACACTAGATCACTAGTACTATAACACTAGATCACTAGTACTATAACACTAGATCACTAGTACTATAACACTAGATCACTAGTACTATAACACTAGATCACTAGTACTATAACACTAGATCACTAGTACTATAACACTAGATCACTAGTACTATAACACTAGATCACTAGTACTATAACACTAGATCACTATAGTGCTTTCATGAATAGTTATTCACCGATATTGTCTATTTTCTCCGTAATTACAGAACGTATACCTTCATATTTTGCATGATTACATTATTTATTAACCACGTTTCAGAATTATGATTAATAATTATCTACATTGAAAGGATTTATCGCAGCAGTCGCTACGAATGTTGTTTTTAAGGTAGTACTAATTTTATTGTATGTGGAAAAGAAATTTTACAGTAATTGCTGGTATAGGCGTATCGTTAATATGTCATAGCATGGGTAAAAATGAAGTACAGTATTCCGAATGTAATATTTTTCTTTCGTTGCATTGAGATTATATGTAGCGATATATACATTTAACAGTTAAACGTGTGTATAACTGTATAATTGTGGAATGTCTTCGCTCTGTGTACATTCTTTACCAATAACTGTAACTTCAGTTTCAAGTGCATTTCAGTAAATGGAATATGTTTTTTTCTAAGCCATATGTTAATATCTTCCTTAGTAGATGAGGTTATAAGGATCTTATCTTTGCATGCAATAACATTATGGTAAGAAGCTTGTCCATAACCAGACAGGATGGTATATCTAGTGATGGAAGTACAGTCTTTCTGCTTGGTATATATATTTTAATAATTTCATCTACCGATGGTCACTCCTGTTTATTAGTGTGATGAGCGTTCATCCACGTTTCATTCGTATATACAATATCATGGGGGGGGGCCGAGTAGCGCACTGGTTAACGCACTGGCTTCGCATATGAGTGGCCCTGGGTTCACTCCCCATTTGAGACGGAAATGTTTTTCATATCGCAACGGCTCCCAGGTCGACCAAGCATTAAATGGATACCGGGTTAATCCGGGAAGTAAAGACAAGGAGGGAGAGGAGATGGCTACCACCCTCATTTGTAGATACTCTGCATTGTGAGATCACTAACATTTTACTCCCCTACGGTATTAATAATTGTTATGCGTTACTTCACTTTTTTTACAATATCATAATTTTCTTGACGCATCTCCCTGATTTGTCTCAAATATTTACTTCTCATAGTTACTAAATGTAGTTTTCTCATAAGACGCGTATGCTACATGTATGTAATTTAGCTTTTGAAATGTGAATGTCGTTGTTCTTTTCTGTATACATTTTCAATTTACGATTAGCTCTCTTAATTATTTTCTTCAAAGAAATTATCTACAACATTTTTTCGTCCTCTCGTTTCTTATGTTTTTAAAACTATGGTTATCTTCGCGTTACCACCTTGGCAGTGTGAAATACTAAGAAATAGGAGTTCTGCGTCGTGCCTTTTGTGTAAAATATTTGTACAATCTCATAGTTATACTTTTTAGTGTAATGAATTTAACTTTCAAAGACATGTTTGTTATACAGTTGTAAATGCTGCTTTATGTAATTATTTACAAAGACATGATATGTTGAAGACATCACAATAAAAACACGTCGAATATGAGATACACCTTTGAGGAAAATGACATTCTGCTATTATTTTAATATAATGAACTATGAAATCTCTAAATGACAATCAATACAAAGTAACTGCGTGAAACGTAACAACAATTAGACTTACGTAAAACACAGGTTTATATTTCGTTTCAATGGGACACGGCAAACAATAGCTAAAACTAGTATGCAATTATGGGTAATGATGAGCACACAAAAAGCATAAACATTACAATACACAAATCACATTCAACGTTTCAACCAAAAGGTCTTTGTCAAGACACACACAAAACATCAAAAGACGACGAATGGAAAAATTATCACAACGTCCAACGGAAATATGGAAATTATATGCCGGAAGTTCAGAAAGTACATAAAAAACGTAAATATATGTGGAAACGAAACCAACAAAAAGATGAGTAAATGACGGTGGTGATTTTTCAAGATGTGATTTTTTACTAGTTTTGCCAATATCTAAAATTGCTGTGGATATTGTGGTCAATTTTGCGTTAATCTGGGGTTTTAATGAAGTCCTAGTATTTTTGCTTTAAACGTATAAAACCCCCCGTTGTATAAAAAAATGGTCAACAGAAGTCATATGTATTAAGACGAAATAATTAGGTGCGAAATTTGGCGAGCAATGTTTATAAGTATATTACAAAACGTAGCTACTGCTCTGACCTTTTTTTTCTATCAAATAATATAGTCCGGGGTTATCTGATTTAATTCCGTATGGCGATCTTGTGTTAGTCCAAATTGTCAGCGGTAACACTGTTGCATAGTATAATAGTTATAGTTAACATGACACTGGTAGACGAAGGTCGAACATGCACAATTGAGATAATTGGAATATGTGTATATATATACTGACGCTATATTGATCCATGTCTTTGTAACGCCTATTCCTATAGATTTCTCTGCCGTATACATTTGTGATTTATCTACAGATTGCAATGTGTTAGTGGGGAAGAACCAAAGTTTAATCTATTCGAATACTATAAATTAAAATATATCAATTGAGTTCCCATTATTTGTTAATGATTTATTCTTTACATATTATCACGTAGTGGCTTCCCTTTTGATTCTGACAGAGTCAGTACAGAAATTAAAATGATAATCTGAAGACCACTAAGAAGAAAGAAAGATCCAAAGAGTGGAAGATTTTCTCTCGGAAGCATAAAGGGTGCCACTAATGATCCAATTCTTGCTAAGGCACTACAGTAACTAAAAGCTATAGTCCTGATACCTGTAGGGAATAGTTCTATAGTCAACACAACTACTGGACCAAATGCAGCTTCAGACATCATGTTGGCTCCTAGTGCAAATATCAGAGTGGAGATGCCTTGAACGTCTTCAGATGCTAATAGCTGCAAAGCAGCTACAGTAAACGAACATATACAAGAAAGGAAGAGAAACACAACCAAGACATGTTTTCTTCCAATTTTTGTAATAAGAACAGACCCAAGAAATCTCATTAGGAAACTTAGAGAACCGTATAGTAAGAAATTAATAAAAAAGTTGCCAGATATGTTTTTAAGGCCAAATCCAATCATATAAGTCCCAAATGAAAGTGTAAACCAAGTCATTCCTAGGATCAGGGTTTGTTTCCTGACAGATTTTCTACACAGATCAAAATACGAATAATTAGATCGATCTTTCATTATTTTCTTCTCTGTCCCTGCCACAGTTTTCATGATACTTGTATCTGGCAAAGGTTTTCTATTTATCCGAGCTATTTTACTCACAACGTTATTTGCTCTTTCAAGTTTTCCATGAACTGTCAAGAATCTTAAACTCTCTGGAAGCCAAATTACAGGCAGTACAGCTACCAAAGCTACAATAGCAGTAGAAATATGTACATGTCGCCAGTCCTTGAAAGCTAACACGCATAATGCAAACAATAATTTTGATAGATTATAGAAAGGAAATGTCCCGACAAAACCTCTCCACCACGCAGGAATAAACTCACAAGTATAGACAAGAAGAGAAGAGTGTACTCCGCCAGTTCCAAATCCAATGAAGAATCTAATAACAGCGTACATCTTCCATGAAACTGAAAATATGGCAATGAAATTGGTTATAACTAGAAGGGCAGAGTTTCCGTGGATACAGAATTTTCTACCAAACCTATCTCCGATGTATCCACACAAGAAAGACCCCAACAAAACTCCGATAGTCTGGACAGTAAAAATAAAAGATGGTATCCAGGAATCGTCACAAACTAAAGCCCACTCAGTAACAATGGTAGAAGCCTCGTCACTGAATATTAAATTATCGCACGACCTTACAACATCGCAAGAAGACATGCTTGTTTCGTTATTAATCTTGCTATAGTTATCGTAGGTGTTTGACATGGCTATGTTATTAGAATATTTTATAATGTTCGTTGAGTTAAATAATACATTGTCATGACATCTCCATCCAGGGTTGTAACTTCCAAACATCATGAAATAAAAGCAGGATACTACCAGAAGCATTGGAAAAATTGCCAGCGGAAAGAATATTCGTTGAAATCTGTCACATCCTCCAAGATCCTTGAATATTTTGTCAATGGTATACACTCTGTAAATATATTAAAGTCATACTCGGTGTTATATCTTGTCACATTCAGTGTTATATCTGGTCACATTCAGTGTTTTTTTGTCTTGTCACATTCAGTGTTATGTCCGTCACATCAGTGTGATGTCTGTTTCCTTCAGTAATATGTCTGTTATATTCAGTGTTATGTCTGTCAAATTAAGTGTTTTGTCTGTTACATTCAGTGTTGTGTCTGTCACATTCATTAGTATGTCTGTTACATTCAATGGTATGTCTGTCGCATTCAGTATTACGTCTTTCACATTCAGTGTTATGTCTGTTAAATTCAGTGTTAAGTTTGTCGCATTCAGTTTTTCACATTCATTGTTCCATCTTGTCACATGGAGTATTAAATGTTGTCAGATTCTGTGTTATATTTTGTCATAGTCAGTGTTAAATCTTTTCATAACCAGTATTATATCTTGTCACATTCAGTGGTATATATGTTACATTTAGTGGTATATCTGTCACATTCCTTGTTAAATCTATTACATGCAGTTTTATTTCTGTTACACACAGTGTTATATATGTCTCATTATGTATTATGTCTTTCACATTCTGTATTATGTTTGTTACATTCAGTGTTATGTCTGTTACATTCAGTGGTATGTTTGTATGTCTGTTACATTCAGTGTTATTTCTGCTGCATTCAGTGTTATGTATGTTACATTCATTTTTATGTCTGTTATAGACAGTGGTCTTTTAATATGTGTCCAAAATAATTTATTTCTTAATCTTTATTTCCATAAATTTCCTTTTTATGTAAAAAAAACGAAGTCTTGTTAGAATATCTTTTTTTCGGTTTGTCCTCTTCCCATATATTTCCTCCTACTCTTTAATATTGTTGTTTTGTGTGTATCACAAATGATGATACCGATCTGTACATCTACGTTATGATATTTTATTGGAGTTATTCTCAGGACTCTGAGTTTGTAGATTGATAAATTCTTTTCTAGGTAGACAGTTCGAGATGTGGATGACTACTGTACATGATTTTTAACTACTCGTGACCGATGTTTACCCGCTGCATGTGTCCTCTTTTTACAAGATACTGGGCCTTTTTTCCACTGTAGAACACAATGTAGCTCTATGTGTGCACGTGCTTCACATGTTATCTTTGATTTATTTCAAAGACTTTCAGTGAGATTGTTAACAGATCTTGTAGCTCTTCTGTTAGTCACCTTCAGAACGTACGCTCTTTAGCAAATCACCATAGAAAATATTCTTCTATATATCCACATCTCAGAGACATCAATATAGTCTTTTAATTTTCGGCTATTTATCTTTGTTACTGATCCAGGCATTAATGTAGTAGAAGAGGCGCAGTATTTTATAATTCAACTATGAGTTTTTAATTCAACTATGAGTTTTTAATTCAACTATGTGTTTATGATTCAACAGTGAGTGTGAAGTTTGTTTAATGTTTAGATCAAACAGTAAGAACTTACCTGGTAGAATTATGTACAGCGTCAATGTTCTCTAACATGGTTGTTTGACTTTCTTCAGTGTCTGACATTTTATTTTCTATTGTCTCCATTTTCTGTTATGAAAATTGTTTCTAAAACAACATCAAATGTAATATATTGATTTTTATATTGCGATATATCAAAAAAAAACTGGATGTTACTGAGATGCAGTTTTTGTGAAGTGATGATAATATACATAAGAACAATACATAAGATTAACACCACTGAAATGAAATGTGTGAGACATATGATTGGAGTTAGCTTGAGAGACAAAATCAGGAATGAAACACTTAGGAAACAATTAGGGATCAAGTCAACAATAGAATACATCCAGAAACAACAAGATAAATGGTACGGCCACATAGCCAGACAGAAAGAGCAAAGTATTATCCAAAAAACACTTAACATACGATACGAAAACAGTCGACCGATTGGACGCCCTCGTAAAAGGTGGATATATAAGGTATTAGAGACACTCGGAAATATAACAGCACAAGAGGCAAATAGAAGGGCAAAAGACCGTACACTCACTCTTCCCTCAACACCGAAAGGTACATGAGGACAGAAAGAAGATGAAAATATCATGGAAAGAAACGAAAACTATGTTTGTGGAGAAATTGTAGTAAAACGACAATTTTATATTTAGCACAATTAGAAGCAGATAATCTATATATCTTTGGTTGGCGCAAGTTGCTTTTAATTCTTCGTTGTGATCTTTGCTCTAGTTTCGTGGTATTTCCTAACCTTTGGGTCTGCTAAATTTAGGAAATTCTAAAACTTGAAGGTTTCTCATGTTCTGGGTTGTGCATGCCGATTAAAAATAAATAGCAGAGGACCTGAGTAGTTGTGAAGACAATAATCTACAGGAATGACGAACGGGGCGAGATGGGATCTGACTTTCTTTATTCATTGGCGTAGTAGTGGCATAAAATGTGCTCTGAGCTGGTGCATGAGAAAGTTTAACATGTAACTGTTATGTGTGTCTGTCTTGTGGCGAGTATATGTAACTGTTAT
Organism: Meghimatium bilineatum; assembly: GCA_034231615.1. NCBI lineage: Eukaryota > Metazoa > Mollusca > Gastropoda > Stylommatophora > Philomycidae > Meghimatium > Meghimatium bilineatum. Next base: position 21,176,053 of record CM067309.1, read on the forward strand.
GTGTGTCTGTCTTGTGGCGAATATATGTAACTGTTATGTGTGTCTGTCTTGTGGCGAGTATATAAAACTGTTATGTGTGTCCGTCTTGTGGCGAGTATATGTAACTGTTATGTGTGTCTGTCTTGTGGCGAGTATATGAAACTGCTATGTGTGTCCGTCTTGTGGCGAGTATATAAAACTGTTATGTGTGTCCGTCTAGTGAAAAGTATATGTAACTGTTATGTGTGTCTGTCTTGTGGCGAATATATGTAACTGTTATGTGTGTCCGTCTTGTGGCGAGTATATAAAACTGTTATGTGTGTCCGTCTAGTGAAAAGTATATGTAACTGTTATGTGTGTCTGTCTTGTGACGAGTATATGAAACTGGTATGTGTGTCCGTTTTGTGACGAGTATATGAAACTGTTTTGTGTGTCCGTCTTGTGACGAGTATATGAAACTGATCAAAAAGTCAAGTCTGAATGGTGGCTATGTATGGTATTTCATTTTATAAACATTATTGTTAGAATATTAGAATTATGATTAGGGTTTATAATTAGGGTTTAAGTTTAGGGTTCAGAATTATGGTTTAGGATTAGGTTTTAGGATTCAGAAGTAGGGTTTAGGATTAGAGTTTATGGTTCAGAATTAGGGTTCAGGGTTCTGAATTAGTGTTTAGAGTTGGGGTTTAAGGTTCAGAATTAGGGTTCAAATTTAGGATTATGGTTTTGAATTAGGGTTTAGATTAAGGTTTAGATTAGGGTTTTAGAATTAGGGTTTAGAATTAGGGTTTAGGATTAGGTTTAGGATTAGGGTTTATGATTAGGATTTTGGTTTAGGATTAGTGTTAGAAATTACCGTAATATTAGCATGTGCTGAAATGATTTTTATCTATCCTGTCCTGTCCTGCACTGTCCTGCTGACCGGCCAGCGGACGGACGGACGGACGGACGGTCGGTCGGTCGGTCGGTCGGTGCGTCGGTCGGTCGGTCGGTCGGTCGGTCGGTCGGTCGATCGGTCGGTCGGTCGGTCGGTCTGTCTGTCGGTCTGTCGGTCGGTCGGTCGGTCTGTCTGTTTGTCTGTCTGTCTGTCTGTCGGTCTGTCGGTCTGTCGGTCTGTCGGTCTGTCTGTCTGTCTGTCTGTCTGTCTATATATCTATCTATCTGCCTGTCTGTTTGTCTATCTAATTGTCTGTCTGCCTGCCTGCCTGTATATCTATCTATCGCTAAGCCAGTCAGAGTGTTGTTTCAGTGGCTGCAGATGGTTTAACCGTGTTGTAATAGCACGCCGTTTACATTTTTAACAATCTGACCTCATAGCTTTCTGTGTAACATCAATTAAATTGATAGATGCCGAGACGTAGAAAACACTAAAACATATAAACTTTAGTTTCCTTTCGGCATGCAAATATAGCACACCGCCTAACACAATTTCATTTTCTTCAGTGCAGTTTTGTGCAGCAATAGTGATCATATATGAGAGATCGATATATATGAAGAAATATGATCGCCAACACCATTCGGCACGGCACTTGATGATGAATAGGGATTAGCGAAAATTCGTTTTGTCGGTATATGCGACGTCACGGCATCCATTAATTGCATTTGTGTTACACGGAAATCCGTGACGTCCGATAGTTAAAAATGTAAACAGTGTGCTATTTATTGTACAGTGAAGAATAAAAAGCAACTTTTACCCTTTGGTTTATATTATGAAAAGAGCATAACTTGAACATTTAGTAATCACTCAAAATATCAAGAGGAGAAGAGAGAGAGAGAGAGAGCAAGAGAGATAGAGAGAGAGAATTAAGGTTGAGGATGGATGTAAGGTTATTGTGGCATGGTACAATTTTTTAACCTATTAATAACACAAGAGGCATACAAATGTTGAGAAACGTGATCTTCTACATAAGTCGGCAAGTCACTTGTTTCATTAATATGTATGTTTGTAAATATCTGCTCTCTGATTGCTGCCTGAAGTATGATGTCTGCTGTCTGCTGTCTCATGTTGATAATCACTTTCAGTGAGAGGTCTATCGTTCTTCGTCTCTTCTTTACTAACATTTACTTAGTAGCTTCCATTCTACGACATGTAACATTGCTGATAATATTTATCGTATAGCTTGGTCAGAGCAATAATTACAAGAGTTAACAGAAAAACTGGAAAAAGTTACCAGAAGTATGAAATGGAAATCAACACAGAAAATAGCAAGGTCTTTGTTAACAGCCGAGACACAGAAGAACAGACAAACATCGTAATGAATTAATGTAAACATAAGGAGGTGAATGCTTTCTAGTACATCGGATCTAACATGCAGCGACGTAAAATACAAAGCAGAATTAAAGATAACACTTGGAGATGGTTTTATCTTCTATGTCCAGGCTAAACTTAATTTGTAATAGAAACATTAGTTTTAGAGTGAAACTCAAACTGTATAACTCATTTGTGCTTTCTATGATGTTACTTTGTTGCGAGAGTTGGACACTGATTGCCGTCATGGAGAAACGACTACAGTCCTTCGAATACAATTGTTACAAACGTCATGGAGAAACGACTACAGTCCTTCGAATACAATTGTTACAAACGTCATGGAGAAACGACTGCAGTCCTTCGAATACAATTGTTACAAACGAAATCTACCAATTTTCTATAACGAGCATAAGACAAATGTGTACGTAAGAAATACAACATTATATGTATATAAATATATATATATATATATATATATATGTACAGGTCCATAAGAACATTTCTTTCAGTAGAGGAACGAGGAAAACGTGATCGGTTTGGACATATATGTGGACATGATTCCTTGTCGCATACAATAATACAGGGAACCGTCGAATGGGGGAGAAGTAGATGTGGGCAAATAAAACATGGACAGTCAAAATTATGAAATGGACTAGATGCATTTTTTTCGTCACTCATCTGCATCTTTGAAGATAGAATGTATTTACTGGATGACTCTGTTGGCTTTATTATATTCCATGATTGCGTAGGTGCCGGTTCTTTTGTCTAATGTTCTCGTTTCTCATTCGTGTCTCTTAGCGATATTCCTAGGATTCTGCGTAATCATGCCATTTCAGTTGTCACAAGTTTACATTTGTTTTGTTCTGTCGTTGTCCATGTTTGGCTTTGGTAGCACAGTGTTGGCATAATAATCATTTTGAATAGTATTATTTTGGTATGTAAATCTACATTTTTGTTTTTGAAGATAGTTGTCATTTGTCCTAGGGATTCATATGCTTTACTACATCTATCGTGTATATCTTTATAGATCTTGCCGTATCTTGTTATATTGCTTCCTAGGTATGTGAATTCTGTTACTTAAAGTTTTATGTCAATGCAATATTTCAGTGCTGTATTTCAATGCTATTGTTCAGTGTTATATTTTAATGCTGTATCTCAATGATATATATATATATAAATGCTATATTTTAATGCTACACGTAGTGCTATATTTCCATATTATATTGCAGTGCTATATGTATATGCCATATTTTACTGTGCTGTATTTTGATATTATTTTTTTCAGTGGGATATTTCAATGTTATGTTTAAGTTAATAGTACCGTTAAAATGATTTTGTAACCAGTGTTAGTCCGTGGACCATACTTTGCCTACCAGTATTATGTACATCCAGAGAAAGACAGAGAGAGAGAGAGAGAGAGAGAGAGAGATTTGGACATACCACTGACAGATGTTTCAGCATAGACAGACAAGTAAAATGTAATGTATAGTCTCTGAGTGACAGACAGAAATAGTTATATACAACGATAGACATAGAGAAAGAAAGAAAACGAGAGAAAAGGTGAGATTGAGAAGAACGATGCTGCAGGACATACATCTAAAGTTTTGTTCATTCTTATACTCTCGTACATAGTATTTTGGCTTTGCTTGTTCGACTTTATCATTACTTGTCCGATTGTAACCGTACGTGTCCGACTTTAACCTTACTTGCTCGACTTTGGTCTTACTTGTCCGACTTTGGCCTTACTTGTCCGACTTCAGATTAGGTTCTGAATCACTTTTACTCGCTAAAGAAACCTGTTAAGGCTCTGGTATCCTTTTCAGGAACCGTTCTTTTCCAAACTAGTACTACATTCTTCTGTAGATTCATCTTCTATTACTGCAGAAGCCGAATGACTGTTTACAAAGAACAAAATCAAATTCTTTTGTTCACGAGTTCACTTAACAGGTAATCGCTGTTTTGCTGAACACTTTTTAACTATTCACGTTTTTCCTATCAATATTTTTTGCAACAAATCTGTTTTTAGCTATTTTAACATGACTTTTGTCGTAAACAACTCTCAATTGGATTTTGTAACGTTCTACAACGGTCATAGCTAAATGTAACTTTCGACACAATTAAATCAATTATCGTCTACATGTTTTACATTTTGTCAAGGCCAAATTTCCTCCCGAAAACCTACTTAGTCTCCAGTTACAACATACATGATATGAAGCAGTGTACTATTCTTTGCTGCCCTTTCAGTACCACAGTAACATGTATCTAACGTTACGATAATTAACCCTCAAACTACCAGGATTTTTAGTAGGACTTGTTACTGGTGGGATCCATATGGACCAGGCTACTTAATTGAACTAAGGCTACATATTTTTTAATGCAAATTCTTTTATTTGCATTTATTAATCATTACAGTGTATTAAGATAAAGAAATGTTTCAATATTTTAATGACAGGTCCAACATATATATTATATGACAGGTCCAACTTTGTCCAACATATAATCTTGGAATTTGCACATTGCAACCGTCACAAACAATGTTCTTATGTTGGTCACAAACACATTCATTGCAAAGACCACAAACATTTCTACGTTTTATGATAATCTCAATTGGACAAAGATGACAGCGACTTCATTTTCTAGATCTACAATGATTCAGTAGTAGTTTAGGTGGAAGGTTGCCGGGTTAACATACCTTGACCATTTCAATGATTCCTTCTTCAAGATCAAGCAGAAACAGTCGGTGGTTATGTGAATTGTCATTGTTCCATTCAGAGTTGAGGTGCATCCACAGAACACATAAATTCATGGAAGAAACATCTAACTAGTTGTAGAAAAGGTCTACATTACATCAGCTTGTCTTGCGTTTGGCTGACAAATAACCGCCACCATTTGATCTGTCGTGTCCACTTCTTCTTCGTGTGATTGTAGTCGAGGATCATTAATTATTTCTTCACTTCACAATCTGTATCCACATCTGGTTGTTCATGTGTTCTACTAAGAAGTACAACTCAGTTTTCTACCATCGGACAGTAGGATGTCATAGCTGCATCGTCAGTGAATTCAAACTTTCTTGAAAATTGAACACAATCTTTTACTGAAATGAACTCACTTGGAAGTTAAATTGTCTTTTTTTTCTTGTACCTAAAATTATACGTTTTTTCCCTTCATTATTTGTTGTCTCAACCTCAAACTTGTAAATTCATCATCTTTTTGTATTATAATAATGCTCAAAATCTGCGTTATAAAAATGTTCAATTTCTGTGTAATAAGAATGTTCAATTTCTGTGTAATAAGAATGTTCAATTACTGTGTAATAAGAATGTTCAATTACTGCGAAAAGAATGTTATATTTCTCGTTTTAAGAATGTTCAGTTTCTGCGTTTTAAAAATATCCAATTTCAGTTGTATAAGAATGTTCAATTTCTGCGTTATAAGAATGTTCGATTTCTGCGTCATAAAAACATTCATTTTATTGGTTTCTAGAATGTTCAATTGATGCGTTATAAGAATGTTCATTCTCTGCGTTACAATCATGTTCAATGTCTGCGTTTATAAGAATGTGTAATAACTTTACTTCTTTTTAGTATCAAATGTTTATAGTGGGTTCTTGATATAATGTTGTGACATTATTTCTTGTGATGTTTTGTTGAGTTTCCTGTGAACTGGGTTTGACTGGTCCCACCTGAAACCTTAACTAACTAAACTCACAAGAAGGAAGGAAAACCTGCTCCATTTATAAATTGTTGACTTTAATTACAACTTTCGTTCATAACAGAACGGAGGCTACAACAATCTGAAATGCGACATATGTCACACACACTTAATTTGATACTCACAAAAGCTCAGTTGTATCATTTAACACTAAATGAACTGCCTACAATTCTTCACCATCAAAATGAATGTTATCTTAATTGAAAATCCTCACTAATTTCTAATGAACTCATTCGAAGTTCAAATGTTGGTCTCTAATCTTGTATTCTTAAAGCAATAGTTAACAAAGTTTTGGCTAAGTTTTTATAATTTTCTAGTTTTATGTTTAGGAACAAATGTTACAGTACTGGGGACAGTCCCATATATGCTCTACTTGCCGTTCCGTCAGCCAACCAAACATGTGTAAGCTCAATGTCACAGTAAGTGTTGTTCGACCAGAACCTGAGCCTATCGCTGACGGAACAGCTGTCGACCACAGAGCACGTACTCCATCGCTCTGGCGACTCTTCTTGAGTGCTTTCAATGATGTTGTCAGTCAACTGTGAATTTAAACTATACACTCTTTTGGTATAGCGCAACGTCGATCTAATTAAAGTTTTTCTTTTAGTCCACTTAATCGAAACGTGCTCAAACAAAACTACTGGGTGTGACTTTCAAAATGAAGTGTTTTGAGTTTTTAACCTTAAACTGTCCAATGGCAAGTGAATTCAACAAAGCGCGCACAGTGTGCCATTGATAACGAAAAGTTCACAGTCAATTTAATTCAGGCAATTACTTGGCTGGTAACATCTGTCTTGAGTACGCCTGTTCTGAATCTTCCACTGCTCTCGGCATAAGGGTTCTCTTAAGGTTCTTCGATGTAGCTCTTCAGTAAATCTAAAATGAGCGAAGGCACCAATGAGGCTCATCTAAAGCGTTACAGGGCATTGTAGAGGTAACCAGGCGAACTTGTATCCGTAAACAATTCTAAAGACTGCTTAAACATTCACACAAGCTATCTCAGGTTAACAATTCCAAAGACTGCGTAAACTTTCACACGTGTTATCTTCAGTAAAAGATATGAACAAAAGAGAGCCTTAGACGCTCTGTGCTTCAAATCTTCATAACGAACTTTCTGCCAATTGTAACGGTAACACGACACAACCTCGTACACTGTACATAAATTTTCGTCGGGAGATATATCAATCTCCCTAAATTTAAGTAACAGTTAATAAGAACTTCTCGGTAGAGATGATTACTATTGTCGGTACGATAACAAATTTACAAAGGAGAGATTCTTAAATCAAGGATTATCACTCTCTGTACTTTTGATTCACATCTGAACTGACAAAACGACTACAAAGAGAATATTTCATCTCTGGTTTCCAAACTTTTCACTAAGACAACAAATTTACGTAGGAGAGATACTTAAATCTCTCAAGGTTTCAACAGCTCTCTGACCCTTCTTTCCACTGGTCAAAGACATCATTATACATCTTATTCTGTGGTAACTTCTACCTTCTCTCATAGGAACGATGTACTTCGGTGAACTATAACATGGTGTCACGCTTCTTCGTCGACCAATACAATAATTGCACTTCTTAAACTCATATCACATATAAACTCTACATTAACGTTTCTTCTATCGTTAACTTTACTAACACAACATTTCCTTAATTTACCCTAACTCTAACACTTTACTAATTCAACATTTCCTTACTTTACCCTAACTCTAACACTTTACTAATACAACATTTCCCTACTTTACTATAACTCTAACACTTTACCCACACAACATTTCCCTACTTTACCATAACTCTAACACTTTACTAATACAACATTTCCTTACTTTACCCTAACTCTAACACTTTACTAATACAACATTTCCCTACTTTACTGGATTGACAACTTTCCCTACTAGTTTTTATTTTCTCGTCTAACCAGTAATTACTAACTAATTATACGACCACAAAGGGAACCAATTCTGCCACTGCTAATAGTTAAAAAACCCATTTCGCATTATCTCCATTCCTCTACAAGTCCTATTCTGTCACTGCTAGTTGTCAATAACTTTTTCACGTTAACTCCACTCGTCCGCAGTCCTATTCTGTCACTGCTAGTTGTTAATAACTTTATTCACGTTAACTCCACTCGTCCACAGTCCTATTCTGTCACTGATAGTTGTCAATAACTTTTTTCACGTTAATTCCACTTGTCCACAGTCCTATTCTGTCACTGCTAGTTGTCAATAACTTTTTCACGTTAACTCCACTCGTCCGCAGTCCTATTCTGTCACTGCTAGTTGTTAATAACTTTATTCACGTTAACTCCACTCGTCCACAGTCCTATTCTGTCACTGATAGTTGTCAATAACTTTTTTCACGTTAATTCCACTTGTCCACAGTCCTATTCTGTCACTGCTAGTTGTCAATAATTTTTTCACGTTAACTCCACTCATCCACAGTCCTATTCTATCACTGCTAGTTGTAAATAACATTTTCACATTAACTCCACTCGTCCACAGTCCTATTCTGTCATAAATGTTCAATTTATGCGTTATAAGAACTTTCAATTTATGGCTTTTTAAAATGTCCAATTTTTACGTCATAAGAAGTGTCAACTTATGGGTTACTAGAATGTTCAATTTATGCTTTATAAGAATGTTCACTTTCTGCGTTATAAGAATAATGTTTACTGCGCTATAAAAATATTCATTTACTGCGTTATAGAAATGTTCAATTTACGTTTAAATTTTTTTTCACTTTCTGCGTATTAAGAATATTAGATTTCTGCCTGATAAGAATGTTCTCTGCTTCTTCTTCTCCAGCAGTCATTTTGAAAATCAAGCTGGATTTCATTTATAACAAGACATTGGTCTTACAAGTTTTTTACTTTTATGTAGTCCAGAAAATGGTGAATGCGCTGTGTAGCCGTTTTTTTCTTCTATGGCCGGACACATCCGTCTTCAACGGGATACGAATGTTCCATTTTGTGTTTATAATATTGTTAATTTTCTGTATTTATAAGATTTTTCAATTTCTGCGTTTATAATAATGTTCAATTTATGCGTTATAAGAATGTTCAATTACTTCGTTATAAATTATTATAAGTATACATTTAGTGAAAATATGTTTCTATACTAATGTCAATCAAGTGTTATACCGTGTGCTGTAGGCGATCATGTTTCTACGCTTCATGTTTCATGCCTCTTGCATTATTAATGTGTTCGGGGTGCAAAGGGAACGCATTGCTCTAGGCGGACCCAGGGTTAGCAGATAACCAAGATCCCAAATGTACCTCCACGCGGTGCACCCTGGAAACAGAAACACAGCAGCTCGAGCTGATTCAGGCCAAATCATTTGGGGATCGTGTCCGAGAATGTGGAGGTAGCAGATGGAAAGAGATTTGACTGCAAAAAAGACAGACACTATCTCAAACACCACCAGCATCACCACATATAGCGACACTGTCGACATACAGTGAAGCTAGTCAGTCAAGTCCGAACATTGGAAGGGCGGCCAATGTAAAATGCACGTAAAGGTAGATGCATGGCGAGAGACAAATATATTTCATACCGAGTACAATGAAACAATGAAAGGGCAGAACAGCGCTAGAGTGCAGCACGAACTGCACATAGAAAGTGAAAAGTCCCTAGGAAAGGGGAACTTCAAGCTCCGTCAGCTCGAGTCGAGCTTCTAGTTACATATGGCCCTTACAGGCAGAGACATAGACCCATTCATTGGCGTTTGGTAAAGCAAGACCTAATCCAACTCTAATGTCGAGCCTTATTAAACCGGAAATATGCTCGTGAAGAGAAAAGTTTCCGTGCCCGATGGGCTCAGGCACAAAAGGGACAACGATTTAGCCCTGGCCCAACTCTACTGTCAGGTTTTCCTACACCGGAAATACACTTGAAGAGAGAAAGGGTTCAGTACCTGATGGGCTCAGGCGCTATTGGGACAAGGACGCTCAGCTCGAGAACGCCTTGCTCTCAAACGCGTGGTGTGAGACTCGAACTTGGACAAGGGGTACACGATGTCGGTGAATGACACCTCAGCTAAGAGGGCGAAAGAGCCAGGGTCCAACTCCTCTGTTGAGTTCTTCCCCTTAAGGAACCAGGCTCACGGATGAGAAACGGTTCAGTACCCAATGGGCACAGGCACAGCACGTCCAATTACACGAGGTAAGTTCATAGACAGTGGAACACCTCGTGCGAGTCAGACGAGAGCAAAAATCGTCTGGGCGAAGAGTCGCCACTACGCGTGCCTGGAGACATATATAGAGGCTGTCACAGGCTAAGGGTAGCCCACCCGAATTGTCAAGGCATGCCGAAATCGGATGTGCTAGGCCTACAAGGCGCATAACGGTGGCACAACGTAATCACGCTCCCGGCGGAAATCGCACGGATATCCGTGATGGTTACAATGGAGCGAACGCAAAACAAACAAACAAACAAACATTAATGTGTTCAATTGGTAACATTCTTTCCAGAGACTACTTCTTCTTCTTCCGCTTTCTGTCCCCATGTACCTTTCAGTGTTGAGGGGGGAGTGATTGTACGGTCTTTTGCCCTTCTATTTGCCTCTTCTGCTGTTATATTTCCGAGTGTCTTTAATACACTATCTATCCACCTTTTACGAGGGCGTCCAATAGGTTACCTGTTTTCGTATCGTTTGTTGGATGTTTTTTGGATAATACTTCGCTCTTTCTGTCTGGTTATGTGCCGTACCATTTAACTTGTTGTTTCTGGATGTATTCTATTGGTGACTTGATCCCTTATTGTTTCCTTAGTGCTTCATTCTTGATTTTGTCTCTCAAGCTAGTTCCAATCACACGTCTCACAGATTTCATTTCAGAGACTCCTTGGTGACAAATTATCCATCAAGTTCACTCTTTGTCTACCTCCGTCTCTTCTCCTCTTGATCTTTCCAGTGGTTACTAAATGCTCAAATGTTGCTCTTTTCACAAAATACCCTAAAAATCTTGACTTATTCTAACTTGCGCTATAAGTTGTCCTTTTACTCCAGTATCTAATAAGACTTCTACATTAGTTTTATTGGCTGTACAAGGAATTTCCCCAAGGAAAAACCACATCTCAGTTATCTCCAGCTCACATTGAGCACTGTTGTTTGCTGACCAAGAAATAACCGTGAGATATATTATTTGTTTTGTAGGCGGCTTAGATCAAGAGATAACCGTGCGATATGTTATTTGTTTTGTTTAGAGGTGGATAACCGTTACTAGATCGGCGGAAGAGAAGTATTTCTCAAACGTGGAGTATTATCTTTCAGCTTTTTTGGGTGTTGCTGTTTTAACATTTTTACTTGTAGCTAGAATTAGTGTATTCTGAGCTTGGTAGACCGATCAGCAATTCGGTGTTATTTTTTTGCATGTAAATCATTCGCACTTTTACAGACGTACATGCGTATTCTTGTACTCGTTCGTAGTCTCCTCCAGTGATCGTCCTTAACTAATCACAATTGTTAAATATCTATCAGGCTACCATAAAACATATCGCGGTAATAATAATTATTAGGGTCTATACAATTTGCAACCGATACTGTTCTTAATATTTATGTAACACATGTATGAATGTTTAATGTAAATAAATATGTTTATAATTTCAGACTCTACCCACAGTTACAAAATATATGATCTGGAACGTTAGTAATAGAATGTGTAATGTAGTTTACGATAGGTAGATCACACCACAAGCTGCGTGAAAGACTCTAGAGTCAATGTGTTTACTTGGATATCGTATAATTTACTGTACTCTTTTTTTCTTCTATATTTACATATTACTTTGTAGCTATCTAACATTCTGTGCCTAGTAGCTGATCTGTGTGTTCATTGAGATAAGGCATGCGAATACTAAGAGAACTGAGAGGAAACAAAGGAATATGTCGACGTTATGAGATACCTTTAGGATGTTTAATATATATGAAATGTGTTAAGATCAAGAGGTTATACAGACAAGTCAATAGAAAATGAGAGGGATTGGGGGTTCAAACGCATCCCATTTAGGAGATGAATTGTAGTACTAATTATGTAAAAGGCGGGTAAAGCACCACTCCCCACTTAACAATGTTGTGGCAAAACGATCATCAACTTTCATTAGTCGTCTACTGTTACTTGTCTGGAAAGAAGACAACGGCCCTATGTTTGCACCCCGAACTAGAAGTCCAAGCCTCTGTTGCCAAACTTGCAAGGGATAACATACAGATTGTGTGCTAAATTTGGAACCGTCCTTCAAACGTGACGCATTTGACCTTTTCCGTGATGTTCATTTGTTGTCGGCACAAAGTGACCAATGTGCACATCCTTTGGGAAATACGTTCAAGAACAAAGTTGTGCGCACCATAATAAACTGCGCACCTTGACAAGATGTGGACGACTAAGTAAACAAACTAGGATAATATCTGACCACAGACACACGGCAGTGACACAAATAGATCAAGGCACAAAGTCGTCCATACATGGCAAGGTTGTGTTATTGAAGGAATTCTAACACAATACTGTACTGATAGAACACAATAACACCACAACGCAGAAACATTAAATAATAACTATAACATAAATGCAAATCCAAGGAAATACTGCATAAAACACGAAGGAACAGAGACAACACATACGCTGCGGACACAGAATGAACGAATAGACACAGACATCATTAATAACACATAAGAACAGAAAACATATTATTTAGTCTTCTTCTTTGTTCTGTCCTCAATGAACCTTTCGGTGTTGAGGGGAGAGTGAGTGCACTGTATTTTGCCCTTCTATTTGCCTCTTCCGCTGTTATATTTCCGAGTGTCTCTAATACACTATCTATCCACCTTTTCCGAGGGCGTCCAATAGATCGCCAGTTTTCGTATCGTTTGTTAAGTGTTTTTTTAGATAATACTTTGCTTTTGTGTCTGGTTATATGGCCGTACCATTTAACTTGTTGTTTCTGGACGTATTCTATTGCTGACTTGATCCCTAATATTTTTTAGTAAAACATAAAATAAATTGATAATTAAAAGTTAAACAATACCAACTAACTTCTGTAGTGGTGTGAGATGTTAACCGTTTCACATTTCAGTGGCTTTGTTATATAGAGAATGATGTTCTTCTCATCTCCCTCGCAGTCTTTACTTCCTTGACTGATCCGGTACCTAATTCAGGCTGGGTCGAACCGGTAGCCGTTGCTATCTTGAAAAACATTATCCCCCTTAACTGGGGAATTAAACACAGGACAACTCATATGCGAAGCGAGTGCGCTAACCACTGCTCTTTTCGTCTCCAAATACATCAAGACACTGCCTACAAAACAAATGCAACACAAACATACATAAGTCACCCATTCATACAACTATATATAAATGTATGTAAGCCTATAAATATATATATATATATATAATTTGTTATTGTACAAGTAGAGGACACAACATAGTTCAGTTTTGTAATTCCAATTTGTATATTGTTACTGCTCATGACAATTCACTGCTAATATAAATGGCAGCTAACATAAACATTAACGTTAACAATGTGTGTCTCCATAGACACCAGCAGCAAGCAGTTGTTTTTTTTTCAACGAAGTAGGGAGATACTACCTGCTGCTGAATTCTGCAGTCTCTATACCTCCAAGGAGAGAGGAGGAGTGCTCTTAGTGCAACGTGCAAGAGTGGAATTGTATTTGTTATCTCCGTGTCATCATCACCATCGTCTCCGCAAGGAAGACGTCACTACAACATACCTGTAATATTCACTGTCTCTTGTTTTGGTGGTACACTCTGCTAGACTGTAAACGTGTGTTGTTACTCTCCCACTTGTTGATTCTAGATTCTTGATTAGGAACAAGCGTCACAGTACTGGGGGCATTCCCATATATGCTCTACTTGCCGTTCCGTCAGACATCTAAAAGTGTATAGGCTCAGTGTCCCAGTCAATTGATGATTACGCGTTCTTCTGATCGTTCCATAGAGCGAGCACTTTCTCCCATCGTCTCTAGTGACTCCCAATCTACCATTCTCTGAATATGTACATTGTCTCGTTCGCCTTCCTCCTCATCTTCTCGTAGGGTATCCATCACCGTTCTAATCAATTCAATCCTGTTTCTTCGTATCTCGGTGCCGTTCACCAATGTTTAACCAGCCAGACGGCTCTTTCTTGTCCCCCTGAGCCCATCATGACCTGGACAGTAGATCCATATAATGATCTACGCGTTGTTGAGAAGAGTGACCCATTCAGTTCTGACCATACACTTGTCTATCTTGTGCAGCTACTCTGAGAGTCCGTTAGAATCACTGAGTCTGTTGGTGGTTGCGTCACCAGCCAAGTGAGAGCTGCTGTCACCGCTTCTATTTCCATTCTCATGCTCGATGTTGTAGTGTAGTAGTCAGCTAACTTCTCAGCTAATTTCTTGCCATTTTGGTAGGCCACAGAACCCCAACCACACCTGTTTGTTTATTGTTTTACTAAGCCGTCTGTGTACACTATTGTATCATGTGGCTTCGAGTGCTGCAATATGGTTCTTGGATCATTCCATCTCTTCTGCTGGCATCCCAGACGCGTCAATCTCTTCCCATCTGTATCACAACTGTTGTCAATAACTTTCTCTCTTGCAAAAAGTCACCCATTTACAGCCTCTTCCCACTTCCTCCAGCTCATAAACTCTGAGTGGAGTATCTTCTGCTTCTGTCATCAACGATCTTCCTCTTTTGATACGCGTGGATCTAGTGTTATAGTATATACTATAACACTGGATCATTGGTACTGTAACACCAGATCACTGATACTTTAACACTAGAACACTAGTACTATAACACTAGATCACTAGTACTATAACAGTGGATCACTGGTACTATAACACTAGATCACTATTGCTATAACGCTAGATCTCTAGTACTATAACACTAGATCACTAGTACTATAACACTAGATCACTAGTACTATAACACTAGATCACTAGTACTATAACACTGGATCACTAGTACTATAACACTAGATCACTAGTACTATAACACTAGATCACTAGTACTATAACACTAGATCACTAGTACTATAACAGTCGATCACTAGTACTATAACACTGGATCACTAGTACTATAACAGTGGATCACTAGTACTATAACAGTGGATCACTAGTACTATAACAGTGGATCACTAGTACTATAACACTAGAACACTAGTACTATAACAGTGGATCACTAGTACTATAACACTAGAACACTAGTACTATAACAGTGGATCACTAGTACTATAACAGTGGATCACTAGTACTATAACACTAGAACACTAGTACTATAACAGTGGATCACTAGTACCCCTACTATGAAAAACACCATTGCTATATTAACAAATATTAAACAGAAAGAATTAGGCAAATAATTATCTTGTATTAATACAAACATCATTAAAACCGACTATTACATTGTGACATCGTTGCTCAACCGATAAAATTCGATGATAACTGAACTTTTATTAATTATAGGCATCACTGATTTCTTAACTAATTAACTGCGTGAACCGTATGGATCAATGGATCATTTTCTTCAACTGCCGGTGTGCCAAGTAAACCGGATTTCGTACAGTTTATAAATAGAAAGTTGTAGTTGTAAAGTTTGTCGAGGTGTATTGGCACAGTTGTGCTTTTCCCCAATTATTTTAGAGGCTGGGGGGGGGGATGAGATTGCCACTCTCTAGAGTGTTGTGGATATTATGGTCAAAATTGCGCTAATCTGAATTTTTCTCTTAAAAATGAAATACTAGTTTTATTGTTTTAAAAGTTTTAAATCCACTTGTTTATAAAAAGGGTCACCAAAAGTTGTATGTATTAAGACGAAAGAATTATGCACGAAATATGGCGAGTAACGTTTTTTAAATATATTACAAACATAAGTTACTGCTCTGACCTTTTTTTCTATCGAATTATATAGTCTGGGGGTATCTGATTTATTTATATAATTCGATCTTGGGTTATTACAAAATATCAGCGGCAACCTTGTTGCAGAGTGTAATAGTTAACATGTCACTGGTAGATGAAGGTAGAAAATGCAGTTGAGATAATTAGAATATATATAATTAGTTATTCCGGACACTGTAATGATCCACGTCTTTGCAACACCTATATTTATAGTTTGATGTGTTCGTCCTCACACTTTGATGGTTTATCTACAGATTACAATGTGGTGGTGAGTACAAACTACAAGTGAATCTATCCGAATATTATAACTTAAAATATATCAGTTTTACTCGGGTACTTTGTCAATGATTTATTCTTTACATATTATCTGGTAGTGGTATCCCTTTTGATTCTGACAGAGTCAGTACGGACAGTATAATGATGATCTGAAGACCACCGAGAAGAAAGAAAGATCCATATATTGGAAGATTTTCTTTCAGAAGCAAAAAGGGTGCCACTAATGATCCAGTTCTTGCTAAGGCACTACAGTAACTAGAGGCCATAGTTCTGATACCTGTAGGAAATAGTTCTATAGTCAACACAACTACTGGACCAAATGCAGCTTCAGACATCATGTTGGCTCCTAGCGCAAATATCAGAGTGGAAATGCCTCGTGCGTCTCCAGATGCTAATAACTGCACAGCAACTATAGTAAACGAACATATGCAAGAAAGGAAGAGAAAGACAACCAAGACATGTTTTCTTCCCATTTTTGTAATAAGAACAGGACCAAGAAGTCTCATTAGGAAACCTAGAAAACCGTACAGAAAGAAATTAATAAAAAAGTTGCCAGAGAGGTTTTTAAGGCCAAATCCAATCATATAAGTCCCAAATGAAAGTGTAAACCAAGTCATTCCCAGGATCAGGGTTTGTTTCCTGACAGATTTTCTAAACAGATCAAGATACGAATAATTCGATCGATTTTTCATGGTTTTCTTCTCTGTCTCTGCCACAGTTTTCATGATACTTGTATCTGGCAAAGGTTTTCTGTTTATCCGAGCTATTTTACTCAAAACTTTATTTGCTCTTTCAAGTTTTCCATGAACTGTTAAGAATCTCAAACTCTCTGGAAGCCAAAATACAGGCAGTACAGATGCCAAAGCTAGAATAGCAGTAGCAATATGTACATGTCGCCAGTCTTTGAGAGCTAACACGCATAAAGCAAACAATAATTTAAATAAACTCCAGAAAGGAAATGTCCCGACAAAAGCTCTCCACCACGCAGGAATAAACTCACAAGTATAGACAATAACTGATATGCTAATACCGCCAGCTCCAAATCCAATGAAGAATCTAATAACAGCGTACATCTTCCATGAAACTGAAAAGATGGCAATGAAATTGATTATAACTAGAAGGGCAGAGTTTCCGTGGATACAGAATTTTCTACCAAACCTATCTCCGAGGTATCCAAACATAAAACCCCCTACTAAAACCCCGATAATCTGGATAGTAAAAATAAAAGGTGGTATCCAGGAATCGTCACAAATTAAAGCCCACTCAGTAACAATGGTAGAAGCCTCGTCACTGAATATTAAATTATTACACAACCTTGCAACATCGCAAGAAGACATGATTGTTTCGTTGTTAATCTTGCTATAGTTATCGTGCGTGTGTAACATGGCAATGTTATTAGAATATTCCATAGGTTTCGTTGAGTTAAACATTACATTTTCGTGACATCTCCATCCAGGGTTGTAACTTCCAAACATCATGAAATATAGGCACCACGCTGTTAGAATCAGTGGAAGATATGCCAGAGGAAAGAATATTCGTTGAAATCTGCCACATCCTCCAAGATCATTGAATATGTTGTCAATGGTATACACTCTGTGAATATATTAAAGCCATTCTCAGTGTTATATCTTGTCACATTCAGTGGTATATCGTGTCACATTCAGAGTTATATCTTGTAACTGTCAGTGTTATATCTTGTCACATTCAGATTTATATCTTGTCAAATTCAGTGTCAAATCTTGTCACATTCAGTGTTATATATTGTAACAATCAGTGATATATCTTTTCACATTCAGAGTTATGTATTTTGCATTCAATGGTATGTCTGTTACATTAAGTGTTATGTATGTTATATTCGGTGTTAGGTCTCTTACATTCAGTATTATATCTGTTACATTCAATGGTATGTCTCTTAAATTTGTTGTTATACCTGTTACATTCAGTATTATGTATGTCACATTCAGTGTTATGTCTTTCGTTAGAAATTTAGAAGTAACAGTCACTTAGATTCATCAGCATCAAGTGCTGTTTCCGCAAAAAAGTGTTGCTGTAGCAGGCTTCCAACATCCTATATCTCTTGCTTTTGTGGTGCACTCTGATAGACTGTAAACTGCCCACCTCGTGATGTTTCTCTCCCTCATGTATATCTGCCTAATTCTGGCTCGCCTCCATTCGACTCTACTCTCAAGTATGGTTTTAAAATGGTTGTCATGTCTTTTAATATATGTTCAAAATAGTTTATTTGTTGAAACTTTAATAAAAAAATTGGGCTGTTGTTGTTAGAACCTCTATTTTAGGTATCCTCTTTTCACGTGAAGTTCTTCTACTCTTTAATATTGTTGTTTTTCGTGTATCACAAATGATGAGGATTATTTGTACAAATTGCAACATTATCTTCTCTTCATAAGATACTTTGTGCCATATTTGTTATTTTAGAGCAACATTTAGCTCTATTGTGTGCAAGTTATTCCCATGATCTTGCTTTATTTCTAGAGCATTGAGTGAAATCTTTAACAAGATCTTGTGTGCCAGAGTTGGCTAGTCACATTTCACAATATATAGAACCCATAACAAGCAGGGGAGCTAAACAGTAAGAAGTGAGATCTTTCATACACATCGAGTTATAGACATGACTTAGTTTCCAGATTCGAATTTGAAGAATCGAGTAGAACTACTCCGGCAACTTTAGATTGAGAGTAGTTAGAAAGGAAGTTATTTGAACACAAGTGAGATTAGATGTAGAGTAGGTTGATGGTCTATAATCTCCATTAAGCTTATAGTATATTGGGTTTCCAATTCTTGAATATGTTAGGATTAGTTTGTGAATACCTTGACATTGTATATTTTACATTTACGATCTATTATACGTCGTGGGGATAATAAATACTCCAGGATTTGATGCTGATTTGTATTATTGGCTTGATGTTCATATTAAACGATAATATACGTCTATGACAAGATGTGCCTCTGCACCTATTGATGACTAAAAGAGATCCACAGACATAAATCTGTTCACACCACTAGAGAGTTACAGAGAGTCTTGGATCTCTGGTCACAAGATAGTGACGCAAAGTAGTTGACCAGTCACAATAAGTGAATCACAGGGCTGTTTCTCTGCCACACACTGATGTGATGTTACCAATAAGCGTCTTCTGTCATGATTGTAGCGCTTCTGTTAGCCACCTTGAGAACGTACGCTCCTTGGCAACACACCATAGAGAATGTTCCTTCTATATATCCACATCTCAGGGGCATCAATTTTGTCTTTTAATTATCGGTTAGTTATCTGTGCTACTTAAGCCATACGTTAATGTAGAATAGGTGTAGTACTTTATAATTCAATTATGAGTTTATAATTTAATTATGAGTTTATAATTCAACTATGAATTTATAATTCAACTATGAGTTTATAATTCGGCTATAAGTTTATAATTCAACTATGAATTTATAATTCAACTATGAGTTTGAATTTTCTTTCGTGTTTTGATGTCAATATTGTCTTCATATCATTGAAATAACATTTAACCATTCCTACCTACATGAGCTGCCCACCGTATTTATGCAAGTCTGTCTCCTTAAATAACCATCCAACAGAATTTATTAGAACCCCTTTCGTGATTATTTTAATTATGCAGGGTTTTCGGTTGCCTACTATTTACATTCCTGGGATCGCATGCCAAATATATCAAAATCTACACCAAGTATATAAATAGTGACTAAATATAATCCCGACAATAATCAAAATCGTCACGAAAAGCGGCCTAATTATTTCTGTCGGAAGGTCGTCTATAGTGTCGATGGTCTGGATTTGTGACTGCATGAGAATAGTCTCAATGATGAAGATTAAATGTCAAAGCTATTGGTATCTGGAATCATGTCTTGACATCTGATGTAGAAAATAATGTCATATAATAGCAAACAACATCAACTTACCTGGTAGAATCAGGTACTTCATCAATGTTCCCTAACATGGATCTTTGACTTTCTTTAATCTCTAGCTTTTTATTTTCTCTTGTCTCCATTTTCTGTTATGAAAATTGTTTTTTTAAAAACAGCAAATTTATTGTATTGATTTACATATAACGATATATAAAACATAAACTGGATATTACTGAGATGCAGAACAGAAAAGAAAATACAATGAACAGAAAAGAAAAAAAACCATGGGCAGAAATGCCAATACCATGGACAGAAAAGAAAATGCCATGGGTAGAAATTAAAATACCGAGGACAGAAAAGAAAATACCACGGACGGAAAAGAAAATACCATGGACAGAAAAGAAAATACAATGGACAGAAAAGAAAATACAATTGACAGTAAAGAAAATTCCATGGACAGAAAAGAAAATACTATGGACAGAAAAGAAAATACCATGGAAAGAAAAGAAAATACCATGGACAAAAAAGAAAACTACTGTAGACGTTTGTGGAGAAACTGGAGTAAAACATCAATTTATATATAGCACAAATACAAGCAGATTGTCTATATATCTTTGATTTATAATGAGAAGAGCATAACTTGAACATTAAGTAATCACTTGAAATATCAAGAGTAGAAGAGAGAGAGAGAGAACGTAGTTGCTGAATGCAAGGTTGTTGTGGCAAGGGATAATTTGACCAACTAAACGTAATAATAGCACCAGAATTGTTGAGATACATGATCGCCTACACAAGTCGGCATGGCACTTGATTCATTATTATTTATGCATATAAATGTCTGATGTCTGCTGTTGATGATCACTCTCAGTTAGAGGTCTCTCGTTCTTCTTCTTTTCTTTATTAACATTTACTTAATAGCTCACTTTCTCCGGCAAGTAGCATCCCTGGTAGCATTGATCTTATAGCTGGATCAGAACAAGAATTACAAAAGTTAACAGCAAAATTAGAAAACATTACCAGCAAGTACGAAAGGGAAATCAATACAAGCGAGGTCATGGTTAACTGCAGAAACACAGAAGCACCGACCAAAATCATTATCAAGTAATGTAAACAATTTAGGTGAATGCTTTCAAATACATCGGAATCTCAACCTAAATTGGAATAGAAACATCAGTTTTAGAGTGAAACTCAAACTGTATAACTCGTTTATGGTTTCTAGTGTGTAACTTTGTTGCGAGAGTTGGGTACTCACCGCGGTCACGGAGAGACGACTACAGTCCTTCGAATACAAATGTTAGAGAAGAACTCTACAAATTTCCTATAAAGAAGATAAGACAAATAGGTACATAAGAAATAAAACATATATATAAAACATATCAGCGCACAAAAAACATTCAAAATGTCAGAGGATCTGTCCGACAAAGTGGGAAAAACAATATATACATATAAATATATACACACACGCAAACACACCACACACATCCACAAACACACACTCACAACACACACATCCACAACAACAGACAACCACATACACACACACACACACACACACACACACACACACATATACACACACAGGTCCACAAGAACTATTGATTTCAATAGTGAAACGAGGAAACAGTCACTGTTTTGGAGATGAATGCTGACATTACTGCTTGTAAGAAACAATACTGCAGGGAACCATCGAATGGAGTAGCAGTAAATGACAGAAAATAAAAAATGGGCAGCGGACATCATTAAATGGACAGGATAAGATGTGTTGTTCTTGTGTGCGGCTCTAACATCTCCCATCACATGCTATGTCTTTTTGTGTGCGGCTCTAACATCTCCCATCCCATGCTATGTCTTTTTGTGTGCGGCTCTAACATCTCCCATCCCATGCTATGTCCTTGTGTGCGGCACTTATATCTCCCATCCCATGCTATGTCTATTTATGTGCGGCTCTTACATCTCCCATCACATGCTATGTCTATTTATGTGCGGCTCTTACATCTCCCATCCCATGCTATGTCTATTTATGTGCGGCTCTTACATCTCCCATTCCATGCTATGTCTATTTATGTGCGGCTCTTACATCTCCCATCCCATGCTATGTCTATTTATGTGCGGCTCTAACATCTCCCATTACATGCTATGTCCTTGTGTACGGCTCTAACATCTCCCATTACATGTTATGTCCTTGTGTACGGCTCTAACATCTCCCATTACATGCTATGTCCTTGTGTACGGCTCTAACATCTCCCATTACATGTTATGTCCTTGTGTACGGCTCTAACATCTCCCATCACATGTTATGTCCTTGTGTACGGCTCTAACATCTCCCATTACATGTTATGTCCTTGTGTACGGCTCTAACATCTCCCATCACATGCTATGTCCTTGTGTACGGCTCTAACATCTCTCATCCCATGTAATATTTTTGTGTGTGTCTCTAGCATCTCCCATCACATGCTATGTCCTTGAGTGTTTCTCTAACATCTCCCATCACACATTATACGTGCGTGTGTTTCTCTAACATCTCCGTTAGCACGAACTTTACACATCCCACTCATCTGTACTATATTTCGCCACCTTTTCTCATACTTTGTGTTTGTGACTCTCACTGTTTGTGTCTTCCAATGTAGGGTTGATTCGTCGCTGTTTTCATCCACATTAATGGGTTTTTAAAGCAGAGACGTGATCTTTAGTATTATTCAGTTGATACTTTTTCATTTGGTTATTCGTAACACATTGACTTACCTATTTCCATTCATACTCATATTTGTCCTGTGTTACCGCATCCCCTGCGTTTCTAGTTTGTTCACTAGTATTTTAGTGCTTTATGTTCCCATCAAATATTTAGGTATTAGGTATTAGGTCTGTTGATTATCCTCTTCGCATACCGGACACGTCCATAGGTGCTCAGATCTCTGCTTCAGTAAATCACTCAGGGTATAACGGCTGATGGTTCCGGTTCTATGTTGGTTCATTGCTCTTATTGAGCTCTTTGTCAGGGGTTTTCTACGGGTGACGTCTATCTGCATTCCCAATTCCCGCATTCTCGATATTGACTCATGCTCATTCAACTCAAAATCCTCATAGCGTGAGGACTCACGAAGAGCAATGAATGTCTTCTGTGTCAATAGGTCACGATCTGCTATGGTAGCGAGGCTAGCTAATTGGTCGCCACGTTCGTTTCCCTCGACGCCCGCGTGTCCGGAAACAAAGGTAAGCGTGAGTTTTCGTAGTGATGACCGCATTTTTAATCTCTCTAATGACTCCATCCATTCCCTAATTACATCACCTGTTTTCACGTTCTTAATCATATTCATTGAGTCACTTAATATGCAAGCATGGGACTAGACTTGCGATTCCAGTCAGTTTAGTGCCTGCGTTACGGCAAATACTTCCATTGTTAGGCTGCTTGTTGTTGTCGTAAAGGCACCACTGGCTTTGTGTATTGTTTTTCCTTTTGATCTGGCAGTAAAGACCCATGCATCAGTGGTGACGGATGACCGAGCCGTCCGTGTAAATCACAACAATTGTGTCATGGGTATTCTCGCATATTTGTGCCTTGATCTCAGCGTCCACGCTCAAACGGCTGTATTTTCTGCACTTTCTATTGAGTGTAAAAATAGTGAAAGGAAGACATAAGAACATTGTAAGGCAATTCGGACTAGGGACAAGAAATGACAGAGGAGAAAGACTTATACAGTTCTGTGAGGAGAACAATATGATCATATGTAATACATTCTTTGAACATGAAAATAGAAGATTATATACATGAAAAAGCCCTAAAGACAGAAAGAGGAACCAAATAGATTACATTATGAATAACAATAGATTTAGAAATAGTGTCTAAAACATCAGAACATACACAGGAGCAGATATCAACTCTGACCATAATCCAGTGCTGTGCAAAATAAATGTCAAACTTAAAAAGATAGTAAATAGAGGAGTCCAAGAACCACAGATAGACGCATCAGCACTAAAACAACCAGACATACAACAAAAATACCGTGTAGATGTAAGGAATAGATATGAACATCTATTGATAGAGTGCATGGAACAATACAAAAGGGAAAATCCAGAAGAGAAAATAGACAGTAAATGGGACAACCTAAGGAAAAGTATTCAAACATCAAATGTTTGTTTGTTTTGCGTTCGCTCCATTGTAACCATCACGGATATCCGTGCGATTTCCGCCGGGAGTGTGATTACGTTGTGCCACCGTTATGCGCCTTGTAGGCCTAGCACATCCGATTTCGGCATTCCTTGACAATTCGGGTGGGCTACCCTTAGCATGTGACAGCCTCTATATATCTCTCCAGGCACGCGTAGTGGCGAAAACATCAAATGAATATTTACCAATTAGAAATACCAAGAACAAACAAACATGGATGACAGATGAAATATTAGAGAAAATGACAGAAATAAAGAAAGCTAAAAATACGCCAAAATACTCAATTATAGACAAGGAGATACGTAAAATGTGCAGAGCAGCGAAAAAACAATGGCTAGAAACAAAATGCAGTGAAATAGAGGAGATGTCCATACAACAGAAGACAAAATTAATTCATAAGGAGATAAGGCTGATCTTATAACAAACGTGATCTTCTACATAAGTCGGCAAGTCACTTGTTTCATTAATATGTATGTTTGTAAATATCTGCTCTCTGATTGCTGCCTGAAGTATGATGTCTGCTGTCTGCTGTCTCATGTTGATAATAACTTTCAGTGAGAGGTCTATCGTTCTTCGTCTCTTCTTTACTAACATTTACTTAGTAGCTTCCATTCTACGACATGTAACATCGCTGATAATATTGATCGTATAGCTTGGTCAGAGCAAGAATTACAAGAGTTAACAGAAAAACTGGAAAAAGTTACCAGAAGTATGAAATGGAAATCAACACAGAAAATAGCAAGGTCTTTGTTAACAGCCGAGACACAGAAGAACAGACAAACATCGTAATGAATTAATGTAAACATAAGGAGGTGAAAGCTTTCTAGTACATCGGATCTAACATGCAGCGACGTAAAATACAAAGCAGAATTAAAGATAACACTTGGAGATGGTTTTATCTTCTATGTCCAGGCTAAACTTAATTTGTAATAGAAACATTAGTTTTAGAGTGAAACTCAAACTGTATAACTCATTTGTGCTTTCTATGATGTTACTTTGTTGCGAGAGTTGGACACTGATTGCCGTCATGGAGAAACGACTACAGTCCTTCGAATACAATTGTTACAAACGTCATGGAGAAATGACTACAGTCCTTCGAATACAATTGTTACAAACGTCATGGAGAAACGACTGCAGTCCTTCGAATGATGATGATGATGTTCGTCCGTCGTGATCGACGATGACCAAAAACTCAACCATAATAATAATAACAATAAATAATAAAATAATAAAGTTAATAGTGCGTTTTTAAATGACTAGCAAGTCCAATGCGCGCACAAAATGTTCTTTTACAGAATTGACAACAATAGAAGGTATCTGTGTGAGGTTGAGATGTTTTTTCTTTTCTACGTGTCCGCTTCTGTCTTGCAGTTTCTTGTCTGAATTCTTCTGCCGCTAGTGCTCCCGTTCTAATGCTGTAACGCCATGCTGTTCTATCCTGAGCGAGGCTCTCCCAAGCGCCTACGTCAATGTTAAGATGTTTCAAGGATGACTTGACCGTGTCTTTGAAACGCTTTTTCTGTCCACCAGCTTTTCGAAATCCTGCCTTGAGTTCTCCATAATATATTTGTTTTGGCAAACGCGAGTTCTCCATACGCACAAGATGGCCTGCCCAGCGTGCCTGCGCCTTCATAAGTATTGTGTGGATGCTTATTGAGGTTGATTTTTCCAAGACCTCGTAGTCTGGTACTTTGTCCCACCAATGGATGTTTAGTAATTTACGTAGGCAGGTAAGATGGAAATGATTTAACTTTCTTGCATGTCTAGCATACACTGTCCACGTTTCGCAGGCGTATAGTAAGGTTGGTATAACAGCAGCATGATATACTTGTAGTTTGGTGGTTGTTCTTATACCTCTTCTGTCCCATACATTTTTGCGTAATCTGCCAAATACAGCACAAGCTTTTGCCAGTCTATTGTTAATTTCCACATCAATGTTGACATCGCGAGAGAGAGTGCTTCCAAGGTAGGTAAAATTGTCGACTACCTGCAGTTTTTCCTGATTGACGATGATGGAAGTAGCAGTATGTTGGCTATTTGATGTTGCTTGGTGCATGACTTCTGTTTTTTTGGTGTTAATAGTGAGACCAAAGTTGTTGCAGGCCTTTGAGAAGCGGTCTATGGTGCTCTGCATGTTTACGACAGAGTCAGCATACAATGCACAGTCGTCAGCATAAAGTAATTCTCTAACAGTACTAGATTTAGTTTTCGTGTTTGCTTTTAGACGATGTAAATTGAAAAGACCACCATCCGTTCTGTAATTGATCATTATGCCTGCTGTTTCATTACTATGGTGTGTTTCCGTTAACATGGCTGTAAATAACAGGCTGAAAAGAGTAGGGGCCAGCACACATCCTTGCTTTACACCATTTGTGACAGGGAATGCAGGAGATACTCCTCCGTCGCAGATAACACTAGCCATCATACCGTCATGAAATTGTCGTATCACAGTGACAAGTTTTGGGGGGCATCCGAACTTTGTAAGCACCTTCCACAGTCCTTCTCTGTTAACGGTATCGAATGCTTTAGTTAAGTCCACAAATGTTGCTAAGAGTTCACTATGTTGCTCTTGTGACTTTTCCTGAATTTGTCGTGCAGCGAATATCATATCAACTGTACCACGACCTGCACGAAAACCGCACTGACTCTCTGGGAGTAGCTCGTTTAGTAGAGAATTATTTAATCTGTTGAGTATGACACGAGCGAGAATTTTACCAGCTATAGACAAAAGTGATATGCCCCTATGATTATCGCAAGACTGTTTGGTACCTTTGCCTTTATATAGGTGCACTATAGAAGCATCTTTTAGATCTTGAGGCAATGTACCTGAGTTCCAGAAAATACCAAAAATGTCAGTTAGTTTTTTTAATCAGCAGTGGTCCGCCATTTTTATAAATTTCAGCAGGTAAGGCATCCAAACCTGGAGCTTTATCATTTGACATTTGTTTAATCGCTATAATAACCTCTTGACTGCTTAGGGGTATATCGAGTTCTTCTCTTATCCTAAGTTGTGGTATTCTGTTTATGACTTCTTCATTTATTACTGATGGTTTGTTTAGGATTTCTTAAAAATGTTCAGCCCAACGATTTAAGATGTCATTTTTATCAGTGAGAAGCTTCGACGAATCGGCATTTAATAGAGGTGGTGATCCCGATGAGTGTGGACCATAGATAGTTCTTAAAGCCTCA
The DNA here is from genome assembly GCA_034231615.1 of Meghimatium bilineatum. NCBI lineage: Eukaryota > Metazoa > Mollusca > Gastropoda > Stylommatophora > Philomycidae > Meghimatium > Meghimatium bilineatum. Next base: position 21,203,386 of record CM067309.1, read on the forward strand.
TAGAATCGCTTATAGTCCTTTCTGTCTGCAAACATTTGAATTTCTTCAGCTTTTCGACTTAGCCATTTATCCTTTATCTCTCTAAGCTTCTTTTGACAAGTGTTACGGATCTTGTTATAGGCTACTTTCTTGGACGGTGAAGATGCTGCCCCTTGTAGTTTCTTGAAAGCTTTGTGTTTCTCTTCTAACAAGGATGTTATCTCAAAATTATTATCATCAAACCAGTCTTGGTGTTTATGTACCTTCACTCCCAGATGTTCCTTCGCTTTGGCGTAAATAATTCCTTTAAACGAAGCCCAGCTATCTTCAGATGTGGTATTAAGAAGATCTAAGTCTCCCAAGGCTACGTCGAGATCCTTGGAGAGATTATTTTTTATATAGTGGTTACTCAACCGATCAGTGTTTAGGCGTTTTTTCTATCTTTTGTCCCAGTGGACGTCTTTTTCTTGCAATGGTGAATACAATTCGAATACAATTGTTACAAACGAACTCTACCAATTTTCTATAACGAGCATAAGACAAATGTGTACGTAAGAAATAAAACATTATATGTATATATATATATATATATATATATATATATATATATATATATATATATATATATATATATATATATATATATATATATATATATATATATATATATATATATATACAGATGCATAAGAACATTTCTTTCAGTAGTGGAACGAGGGAAACTTGATCGGTGTGGACATATATGTGGACATGATTCCATGTCGCAAACAATAATACAGGGAACAGTCGATTGGGGGAGAAGTAGATGTGGGCAAATAAAACATGGACAGTCAAAATTATGAAATGGACTAGATGCATTTTTTTCGTCACTCATCTGCATCTTTGAAGATAGAATGTATTTACTGGATGACTCTGTTGGCTTTATTATATTCCATGATTGCGTAGGTGCCGGTTCTTTTGTCTAATGTTCTCGTTTCTCAGTCTTGTCTCTTAGCGATATTCCTAGGATTCTGCTTAATCATGCCATTTCAGTTGTCACAAGTTTACATTTGTTTTGTACTGTCGGTGTCCATGTTTGGCATTGGTGGCACAGTGTTGGCATAATAATCATTTTGAATAGTATTATTTTGGTATGTAAATCTACATTTTTGTTTTTGAAGATAGTTGTCATTTGTCCTAGGGCTTTATATGCTTTACTACATCTATCGTGTATATCTTTATAGATCTTGCCGTCTGTTGTTATATTGCTTCCTAGGTATGTGAATTCTGTTACTTAAAGTTTTATGTCAATGTAATATTTCAGTTCTGTATTTCAATACTATTGTTCAGTGTTATATTTTAATGCTGTATCTCAATGATATATATATATATATATATACTATATTTTAATGCTACACGTAGTGCTATATTTCCATATTATATTGCAGTGCTATATGTATATGCCATATTTTACTGTGCTGTATTTTGATATTATTTTTTTCAGTGGGATATTTCAATGTTATGTTTAAGTTAATAGTACCGTTAAAATGATTTTGTAACCAGTGTTAGTCCGTGGACTATACTTTGGCTACCAGTATTATGTACATCCAGAGAAAGACAGATAGAGAGAGAGAGAGAGAGAGAGAGAGATTTGGACATACCACTGACAGATGTTTCAGCATAGACAGACAAGTAAAATGTAATGTATAGTCTCTGAGTGACAGACAGAAATAGTTATATACAACGATAGACATAGAGAAAGAAAGAAAACGAGAGAAAAGGTGAGATGAGAAGAACGATGCTGCAGGACATACATCTAAAGTTGTGTTCATTCTTATACTCTCGTACATAGTATTTTGGCTTTGCTTGTTTGACTTTATCCTTACTTGTCCGATTGTAACCGTACGTGTCCGACTTTAACCTTACTTGCTCGACTTTGGTCTTACTTGTCCGACTTTGGCCTTACTTGTCCGACTTCAGATTAGGTTCTGAATCACTTTTACTCGCTAAAGAATGGGACAGCCTATTTCCTCCCGAAAACCTACTTAGTCGCCCGTTACAACATACATGACATGAAGCAGTGTACTATTCTTTGCTGCCCTTTCAGTACCACAGTAACATGCATCTAACGTTACGATAATTAACTCTCATACTACCAGGATTTTTAGTAGGACTTGTTACTGGTGGGATCCATATGGACCAGGCTACTTAATTGAACTAATGCTACATATTTTTTAATGCAAATTCTGTTATTTGCATTTATTATTCATTACAGTGTATTAAGATAAAGAAATGTTTCAATATTTTAATGACAGGTATAAGTCCAACATATAATCTTGGAATTTGCACATTGCAACCGTCACAAACAATGTTCTTATGTTGGTCACAAACACATTCATTGCAAAGGCCACAAACATTTCTACGTTTTATGCTAATCTCAATTGGACAAAGATGACAGCGACTTCATTTTCTAGATCTACAATGATTCAGTAGTAGTTTAGGTGGAAGGTTGCCGGGTTGACATGCCTGGACCATTTCAATGATTCCTTCTTCAAGATCAAGCAGAAACAGTCGGTAGTTATGTGAATTGTCATTGTTCCATTCAGACTTGAGGTGCATCCACAGAACACATAAATTCATGGAAGAAACATCTAACTAGTTGTAGAAAAGGTCTACATGTCATCAGCTTGTCTTGTGTTTGTCTGGCTAACAACCGCACCATTTGATCTGTCGTGTCCACTTCTTCTTCGTGTGATTGTAGTCGAGGATCATTAATTGTTTCTTCACTTCACAATCTGTATCCACATCTGGTTGTTCATGTGTTCTACTAAGAAGTACAACTCATTTTTCTACCATCGGACACTAGGATGTCAGTGCTGCATCGTCAGTGAATTCAAACTTTCTAGAAAATTGAACACAATCTTTTACTGAAATGAACTCACTTGGAAGTGAAATTTTCTTTTTTTTCTTGTACCTAAAATTATACGTTTTTTCCCTTCATTATTTGTTGTCTCAACCTCAAACTTGTAAATTCATCATCTTTGTGCATTATAATAATGCTCAAAATCTGCGTTATAAAAATGTTCAATTTCTGTGTAATAAGAATGTTCAATTTCTGCGTTATAAGAATGTTCAATTTCTGTGTAATAAGAATGTTCAATTTCTGCGTTATAAGAATGTTCAATTTCTGTGTAATAAGAATGTTCAATTACTGCGAAAAGAATGTTATATTTCTCGTTTTAAGAATGTTCAGTTTCTGCGTTTTAAAAATATCCAATTTCAGTTGTATAAGAATGTTCAATTTCTGCGTTATAAGAATGTTCGATTTCTGCGTCATAAAAACATTCATTTTATTGGTTTCTAGAATGTTCAATTGATGCGTTATAAGAATGTTCATTCTCTGCGTTACAATCATGTTCAATGTCTGCGTTTATAAGAATGTGTAATAACGTTACTTCTATTTAGTATCAAATGTTTATAGTGGGTTCTTGATATGATGTTGTGACATTATTTCTTGTGATGTTTAGTTGAGTTTCCTGTGAACTGGGTTTGACTGGTCCCACCTGAAACCTTAACTAACTAAACTCACAAGAAGGAAGGAAAACCTGCTCCATTTATAAATTGTTGACTTTAATTACAACTTTCGTTCATAACAGAACGGACGCTACAACAATCTGAAATGCGACATATGTCACACACACTTAATTTGATACTCACAAAAGCTCAGTTGAATCATTGAACGCTAAATGAACTGCCTACAATTCTTCACCATCAAAATGTATGTTATCTTAATTGAAAATCCTCACTAATTTCTAATGAACTCATTCGAAGTTCAAATGTTGGTCTCTAATCTTGTATTCTTAAAGCAATAGTTAACAAAGTTTTGGCTAAGTTTTTATAATTTTCTAGTTTTATGTTTAGGAACAAATGTTACAGTACTGGGGACAGTCCCATATATGCTCTACTTGCCATTCCGTCAGCCAACCAAACATGTGTAAGCTCAATGTCACAGTAAGTGTTGTTCGACCAGAACCTGAGCCTATCGCTGACGGAACAGCTGTCGACCACAGAGCACGTACTCCATCGCTCTGGCGACTCTTCTTGAGTGCTTTCAATGATGTTGTCAGTCAACTGTGAATTTAAACTATACACTCTTTTGGTATAGCGCAACGTCGATCTAATTAAAGTTTTTCTTTTAGTCCACTTAATCGAAACGTGCTCAAACAAAACTACTGGGTGTGACTTTCAAAATGAAGTGTTTTGAGTTTTTAACCTTAAACTGTCCAATGGCAAGTGAATTCAACAAAGCGCGCACAGTGTGCCATTGATAACGAAAAGTTCACAGTCAATTTAATTCAGGCAATTACTTGGCTGGTAACATCTGTCTTGAGTACGCCTGTTCTGAATCTTCCACTGCTCTCGGCATAAGGGTTCTCTTAAGGTTCTTCGATGTAGCTCTTCAGTAAATCTACAATGAGCGAAGGCACCAATGAGGCTCTTCTAAAGCGTTACAGGGCGTTGTAGAGGTAACCAGGCGAACTTGTATCCGTAAACAATTCTAAAGACTGCTTAAACATTCACACAAGCTATCTCAGGTTAACAATTCCAAAGACTGCTTAAACTTTCACACGTGTTATCTTCAGTAAAAGATATGAACAAAAGAGAGCCTTAGACGCTCTGTGCTTCAAATCTTCATAACGAACTTTCTGCCAATTGTAACGGTAACACGACATAACCTCGTACACTGTACATAAATTTTCGTCGGGGAGATATATCAATCTCCCTAAACCTAAGTAACAGTTAATAAGAATTTCTCGGTAGAGATGATTAGTATTGTCGGTACGATAACAAATTTACATAGGAGAGATTCTTAAATCAAGGATTATCACTCACTGTACTTTTGATTCACATCTGAACTGACAATACGACTACAAAGAGAATATTCCATCTCTGGTTTCCAAACTTTTCACTAAGATAACAAATTTACGTAGGTAGGAGAGATACTTAAATCTCTCAAAATTTCAACAGCTATCTGACACTTCTTTCCACTGGTCAAAGACATCATTATACATCTTATTCTGTGGTAACTTCTACCTTCTCTCATAGGAACGAGGTACTTCGGTGAACTATAACATGGTGTCACGCATCTTCGTCGACCAATACAATATTTGTACTTCTTAAACTCATTTCACATATAAATTCTACATTAACGTTTCTTCTATCGTTAACTTTACTAATGCAACATTTCCTTACTTTATCATAACTCTAACACTTTACTAATACAACATTTCCTTACTTTATCATAACTCTAACACTTTACTAATACAACATTTCCTTACTTTATCCTAACTCTAACACTTTACTAATACAACATTTCCCTACTTTATCATAACTCTAACACTTTACTAATACAACATTTCCTTACTTTATCCTAACTCTAACACTTTACTAATACAACATTTCCTTACTTTACCATAACTCCAACACTTTACTAATACAACATTTACCTACTTTATCATAACTCTAACACTTTACTAATACAACATTTCCTTGCTTTATCATAACTCTAACACTTTACTAATACAACATTTCCTTACTTTACCATAACTCCAACACTTTACTAATACAACAGTTCCCTACTTTATCATAACTCTAACACTTTACTAATACAACATTTCCCTACTTTATCATAACTCTAACACTATACTAATACAACATTTCCCTACTTTATCCTAACTCTAACACTTTACTAATACAACATTTCCCTACTTTATCCTAACTCTAACACATTACTAATACAACATTTCCCTACTTTACCATAACTCTAAAACTTTACTAATACAACATTTCCCTAATTATCGTAACTCTAACACATTACTAATACATTTCCTACTTTGCCATAACTCTAATACTTTACTAATACAACATTTCCCTAATTATCGTAACTCTAACACTTTACTAATACAACATTTCCCTACTTTACCATAACTCTAACACTTTACTAATGCAACATTTCCTTACTTATCATAACTATAACACTTTACTAATACAACATTTCCTTACTTTATCATAACTCTAACACTTTACTAATACAACATTTCCCTACTTTATCATAACTCTAACACTTTACTAATACAACATTTCCTTACTTTATCCTAACTCTAACACTTTACTAATACAACATTTCCTTACTTTACCATAACTCCAACACTTTACTAATACAACATTTACCTACTTTATCATCACTCTAACACTTTACTAATACAACATTTCCTTACTTTATCATAACTCTAACACTTTACTAATACAACATTTCCCTACTTTACCATAACTCCAACACTTTACTAATACTACAGTTCCCTACTTTATCATAACTCTAACACTTTACTAATACAACATTTCCTTACTTTACCATAACTCCAACACTTTACTAATACAACATTTACCTACTTTATCATAACTCTAACACTTTACTAATACAACATTTCCTTACTTTATCATAACTCTAACACTTTACTAATACATTTCCCTACTTTACCATAATTCCAACACTTTACTAATACAACATTTCCTTACTTTATCCTAACTCTAACACTTTACTAATACAACATTTCCTTACTTTACCATAACTCCAACACTTTACTAATACAACATTTACCTACTTTATCATAACTCTAACACTATACTAATACAACATTTCCCTACTTTATCCTAACTCTAACACATTACTAATACAACATTTCCCTACTTTACCATAACTCCAACACTTTACTAATACTACAGTTCCCTACTTTATCATAACTCTAACACTTTACTAATACAACAGTTCCCTACTTTATCATAACTCTAACACTTTACTAATACAACATTTCCACTACTTTATCCTAACTCTAAAACTTTACTAATACAACATTTCCCTAATTATCGTAACTCTAACACATTACTAATACATTTCCTACTTTACCATAACTCTAATACTTTACTAATACAACATTTCCCTAATTATCTTAACTCTAACACTTTACTAATACAACATTTCCCTACTTTACCATAACTCTAACACTTTACTAATGCAACATTTCCTTACTTATCATAACTCTAACACTTTACTAATACAACATTTCCTTAATTTATCATAACTCTAACACTTTACTAATACAACATTTTCCTACTTGATCATAACTCTAACACTTTACTAATACAATATTTCCTTACTTTATCCTAACTCTAACACTTTACTAATACAACATGTCCCTACTTTACCATAACTCTAACACTTTACTAATGCAACATTTCCTTACTTATCATAACTCTAACACTTTACTAATACAACATTTCCTTACTTTATCATAACTCTAACACTTTACTAATACAACATTTCCCTACTTTATCATAACTCTAACACTTTACTAATACAACATTTCCCTACTTTATCATAACTCTAAAACTTTACTAATACAACATTTCCTTACTTTACCAAAACTCTAACACTTTGGACTATACACAAATAACAAACTAGAACATAACTTGACGAAACATGTTAAAGAACTGGTATCCTTTTCAGGAACCGTTCTTTTCCAAACTGTGTACTTCATTCTTCTGTAGATTCATCTTCTACTACTGCAGAAGCTGAATGACTGTTTACAAAGAACAAAATCAAATTCTTTTGTTCACGAGTTCACTTAACAGGTAATCGCTGTTTTGCGGAACACTTTTTAACTATTCACATTTTTCCTATCAAAATTTTTTGCAACTAATCTGTTTTTAGCTATTTTAACATGACTTTTGTCGTAAACAACTCTCATTTGGATTTTGTAACGTTCTACAACGGTCATAGCTAAATGTAACTTTCGACACAATTAAATCAATTATCTTCTACATGTTATACATTTTGTCAAGGCCAAATACCAATCTAACGTGATCTATACATTTACGGCGAGCAAGTTATTCTTTTCTCGTCTAATCAGTAATTACTAACTAAATATACGACCACAAAGGGAACAAATTCTGCCACTGCTAATAGTTAAAAAACCCATTTCTCATTATCTCCGTTCCTCTACAAGTCATATTCTGTCACTACTAGTTGTCAACAACTTTTTCACGTTAACTCCACTCGTCCACAGTCCTATTCTGTCACTGATAGTTGTCAATAACGTTTTCACTTTAACTCCACTCGTCCACAGTCCTATTCTGTCACTGCTAGTTGTCTATAACTTTTTTCACGTTAACTCCACTCGTCCACAGTCCTATTCAGTCACTGCTAGTTGTCAATAACTTTTTTCACGTTAACTCCACTCGTCCACAGTCCTATTCTGTCACTGATAGTTGTCAATAAATTTTTCACGTTAATTCCACTTGTCCACAGTCCTATTCTGTCACTGATAGTTGTCAATAACTTTTTCACGTTAATTCCACTTGTCCACAGTCCTATTCTGTCACTGCTAGTTGTCAATAACATTTTCACATTAACTCCACTCGTCCACAGTTCTATTCTGACACTGCTAGTTGTCAATAACATTTTCACATTAACTCCACTCGTCCACAGTCCTATTCTGTCACTGATAGTTGTCAATAACATTTTCACATTAACTCCACTCGTCCACATTCCTATTCTGTCACTGCTAGTTGTCAATAACATTTTCACATTAACTCCACTCGTCTACATTCCTATTCTGTCACTGCTAGTTGTCAATAACATTTTCACATTAACTCCACTCGTCCACAGTCCTATTCTGTCACTGCTAGTTGTCAATAACATTTTCACATTAACTCCACTCGTCCACAGTCCTATTCTGTCACTGCTAGTTGTCAATAACATTTTCACATTAACTCCACTCGTCCACAGTCCTATTCTGTCACTGCTAGTTGTCAATAACATTTTCACATTAACTCCACTCGTCTACATTCCTATTCGGTCACTGCTAGTTGTCAATAACATTTTCACATTAACTCCACTCGTCCACAGTCCTATTCTGTCACTGCTAGTTGTCAATAACATTTTCACATTAACTCCACTCGTCTACATTCCTATTCTGTCACTGCTAGTTGTCAATAACATTTTCACATTAACTCCACTCGTCCACAGTCCTATTCTGTCACTGCTAGTTGTCAATAACATTTTCACATTAACTCCACTCGTCCACAGTCCTATTCTGTCATAAATGTTCAATTTCTTTGTTTTATTAACGTTCTGTATATTAATTATGTTCAATTTCTACATTGTAAGGTTGTTCAATTTCTGCGTTATAAGAACTTTCAATTTATGGTTTTTAAAATGTCCAATTTTTACGTCATAAGAATTGTCAACTTATGGGTTATTAGAATGTTCAATTTATGCTTTATAAGAATGTTCACTTTCTGCGTTATAAGAATGTTCACTTTCTGCGTTATAAGAATGTTCACTTTCTGCGTTTAAGAATTTTTACTTTCTGCGTTATAAGAATAATGTTTACAGCGCTATAAAAATATTCATTTGCTGCGTTATAGAAATGTTCAATTACCGTTTAAATTTTTTTTTTCACTTTCTGCGTATTAAGAATGTTCAATTTCTGCATTATAAGAATGTTCTCTGCTTCGTCTTCTCCAGCAGTCATTTTGAAAATCAAGCTGGATTTCATTTATAACAAGACAATGGTCTTACAAGTTTTTCAATTATATGTAGTCCAGAAAATGGTGAATGCGCTGTGTAGCCGTTTTTTCTTCTATGGCCGGACACATCCGTCTTCGACGGGATACGAATGTTCCATTTCTGTGTTTATAATATTGTTAATTTTCTGTATTTATAAGATTTTTCAATTTCTGCGTTATAAGAATGTTCAATTACTTCGTTATAAATTATTATAAGTATACATTTAGTGAAAATATGTTTCTATACTAATGTCAATCAAGTGTTATACCGTGTGCTATATGCGATCATGTTTCTACGCTTCATGTTTCATGTCTCTTGCATTATTAATATGTTCAATTGGTAACATTCTTTCCAGAGACTCCTTCTTCTTCTTCCTCTTTCTGTCCTCATGTACCTTTCAGTGTTGAGGGAAGAGTGAGTGTACGGTCTTTTGCCCTTCTATTTGCCTCTTCTGCTGTTATATTTCCGAGTGTCTCTAATACACTATCTATCCACCTTTTACGAGGGCGTCCAATAGGTTGCCTGTTTTCGTATAGTTTGTTAAATGTTTTTTTTGGATAATACTTTGATCTTTCTGTCTGGTTATGTGGCCGTACCATTTAACTTGTTGTTTCTGGATGTATTCTATTGGTGACTTGATCCCTTATTGTTTCCTTAGTGCTTCATTCTTGATTTTGTCTCTCAAGCTAGTTCCAATCACACGTCTCACAGATTTCATTTCAGAGACTCCTTGGTGACAAATTATCCATCAAGTTCACTCTTTGTCTACCTCCGTCTCTTCTCCTCTTGATCTTTCCAGTGGTTACTAAATGCTCAAATGTTGCTCTTTTCACAAAATACCCTAAAAATCTTGACTTATTCTAACTTGCGCTATAAGTTGTCCTTTTACTCCAGTATCTAATAAGACTTCTACATTAGTTTTATTGGCTGTCCAAGGAATTTCCCCAAGGAAAAACCACATCTCAGTTATCTCCAGCTCACATTGAGCACTGTTGTTTGCTGACCAAGAAATAACCGTGAGATATATTATTTGTTTTGTAGGCGGCTTAGATCAAGAGATAACCGTGAGATATATTATTTGTTTTGTAGGCGGCTTAGATCAAGAGATAACCGTGCGATATGTTATTTGTTTTGTTTAGAGGTGGATAACCGTTACTAGATCGGCGGAAGAGAAGTATTTCTCAAACGTGGAGTATTATCTTTCAGCTTTTTTGGGTGTTGCTGTTTTAACATTTTTACTTGTAGCTAGAATTAGTGTATTCTGAGCTTGGTAGACCGATCAGCAATTCGGTGTTATTTTTTTGCATGTAAATCATTCGCACTTTTACAGACGTACATGCGTATTCTTGTACTCGTTCGTAGTCTCCTCCAGTGATCGTCCTTAACTAATCACAATTGTTAAATATCTATCAGGCTACCATAAAACATATCGCGGTAATAATAATTATTAGGGTCTATACAATTTGCAACCGATACTGTTCTTAATATTTATGTAACACATGTATGAATGTTTAATGTAAATAAATATGTTTATAATTTCAGACTCTACCCACAGTTACAAAATATATGATCTGGAACGTTAGTAATAGAATGTGTAATGTAGTTTACGATAGGTAGATCACACCACAAGCTGCGTGAAAGACTCTAGAGTCAATGTGTTTACTTGGATATCGTATAATTTACTGTACTCTTTTTTTCTTCTATATTTACATATTACTTTGTAGCTATCTAACATTCTGTGCCTAGTAGCTGATCTGTGTGTTCATTGAGATAAGGCATGCGAATACTAAGAGAACTGAGAGGAAACAAAGGAATATGTCGACGTTATGAGATACCTTTAGGATGTTTAATATATATGAAATGTGTTAAGATCAAGAGGTTATACAGACAAGTCAATAGAAAATGAGAGGGATTGGGGGTTCAAACGCATCCCATTTAGGAGATGAATTGTAGTACTAATTATGTAAAAGGCGGGTAAAGCACCACTCCCCACTTAACAATGTTGTGGCAAAACGATCATCAACTTTCATTAGTCGTCTACTGTTACTTGTCTGGAAAGAAGACAACGGCCCTATGTTTGCACCCCGAACTAGAAGTCCAAGCCTCTGTTGCCAAACTTGCAAGGGATAACATACAGATTGTGTGCTAAATTTGGAACCGTCCTTCAAACGTGACGCATTTGACCTTTTCCGTGATGTTCATTTGTTGTCGGCACAAAGTGACCAATGTGCACATCCTTTGGGAAATACGTTCAAGAACAAAGTTGTGCGCACCATAATAAACTGCGCACCTTGACAAGATGTGGACGACTAAGTAAACAAACTAGGATAATATCTGACCACAGACACACGGCAGTGACACAAATAGATCAAGGCACAAAGTCGTCCATACATGGCAAGGTTGTGTTATTGAAGGAATTCTAACACAATACTGTACTGATAGAACACAATAACACCACAACGCAGAAACATTAAATAATAACTATAACATAAATGCAAATCCAAGGAAATACTGCATAAAACACGAAGGAACAGAGACAACACATACGCTGCGGACACAGAATGAACGAATAGACACAGACATCATTAATAACACATAAGAACAGAAAACATATTATTTAGTCTTCTTCTTTGTTCTGTCCTCATGAACCTTTCGGTGTTGAGGGGAGAGTGAGTGCACTGTATTTTGCCCTTCTATTTGCCTCTTCCGCTGTTATATTTCCGAGTGTCTCTAATACACTATCTATCCACCTTTTCCGAGGGCGTCCAATAGATCGCCAGTTTTCGTATCGTTTGTTAAGTGTTTTTTTAGATAATACTTTGCTTTTGTGTCTGGTTATATGGCCGTACCATTTAACTTGTTGTTTCTGGACGTATTCTATTGCTGACTTGATCCCTAATATTTTTTAGTAAAACATAAAATAAATTGATAATTAAAAGTTAAACAATACCAACTAACTTCTGTAGTGGTGTGAGATGTTAACCGTTTCACATTTCAGTGGCTTTGTTATATAGAGAATGATGTTCTTCTCATCTCCCTCGCAGTCTTTACTTCCTTGACTGATCCGGTACCTAATTCAGGCTGGGTCGAACCGGTAGCCGTTGCTATCTTGAAAAACATTATCCCCCTTAACTGGGGAATTAAACACAGGACAACTCATATGCGAAGCGAGTGCGCTAACCACTGCTCTTTTCGTCTCCAAATACATCAAGACACTGCCTACAAAACAAATGCAACACAAACATACATAAGTCACCCATTCATACAACTATATATAAATGTATGTAAGCCTATAAATATATATATATATATATAATTTGTTATTGTACAAGTAGAGGACACAACATAGTTCAGTTTTGTAATTCCAATTTGTATATTGTTACTGCTCATGACAATTCACTGCTAATATAAATGGCAGCTAACATAAACATTAACGTTAACAATGTGTGTCTCCATAGACACCAGCAGCAAGCAGTTGTTTTTTTTTCAACGAAGTAGGGAGATACTACCTGCTGCTGAATTCTGCAGTCTCTATACCTCCAAGGAGAGGGGAGGAGTGCTCTTAGTGCAACGTGCAAGAGTGGAATTGTATTTGTTATCTCCGTGTCATCATCACCATCGTCTCCGCAAGGAAGACGTCACTGCAACATACCTGTAATATTCACTGTCTCTTGTTCTGGTGGTGCACTCTGCTAGACTGTAAACGTGTGTTGTTACTCTCCCACTTGTTGATTCTAGATTCTTGATTAGGAACAAGCGTCACAGTACTGGGGGCATTCCCATATATGCTCTACTTGCCGTTCCGTCAGACATCTAAAAGTGTATAGGCTCAGTGTCCCAGTCAGTTGATGATTACGCGTTCTTCTGATCTTTCCATAGAGCGAGCACTTTCTCCCATCGTCTCTAGTGACTCCCAATCTACCATTCTCTGAATATGTACATTGTCTCGTTCGCCTTCCTCCTCATCTTCTCGTAGGGTATCCATCACCGTTCTAATCAATTCAATCCTGTTTCTTCGTATCTCGGTGCCGTTCACCAATGTTTAACCAGCCAGACGGCTCTTTCTTGTCCCCCTGAGCCCATCATGACCTGGACAGTAGATCCATATAATGATCTACGCGTTGTTGAGAAGAGTGACCCATTCAGTTCTGACCATACACTTGTCTATCTTGTGCAGCTACTCTGAGAGTCCGTTAGAATCACTGAGTCTGTTGGTGGTTGCGTCACCAGCCAAGTGAGAGCTGCTGTCACCGCTTCTATTTCCATTCTCATGCTCGATGTTGTAGTGTAGTAGTCAGCTGACTTCTCAGCTAATTTCTTGCCATTTTGGTAGGCCACAAAACCCCAACCACACCTGTTTGTTTATTGTTTTACTAAGCCGTCTGTGTACACTATTGTATCATGTGGCTTATAGTGCTGCAATATGGTTCTTGGATCATTCCATCTCTTCTGCTGGCATTCAGACGCGTCAATCTCTTCCCATCTGTGTCACAACTGTTGTCAATAACTTTCTCTCTTTGCCAAAAGTCACCCATTCACAGCCTCTTCCCACTTCCTCCAGCTCATAAACTCGAGTGGAGTATCTTCTGCTTCATTGCTATATTAATAAATATTAAACAGAAAGAATTAGGCAAATAATTATCTTGTATTAATACAAACATCATTAAAACCGACTATTATATCGTGACATCGTTGCTCAACCGATAATATTCGATGATAACTGAACTTTTATTAATTATAGGCATCACTGATTTCTTAACTAATTAACTGCGTGAACCGTATGGATCAATGGATCATTTTCTTCAACTGCCGGTGTGCCAAGTAAACCAGATTTCGTACAGTTTATAAATAGAAAGTTGTAGTCGTAAAGTTTGCCGAGGTGCATTGGCACAGTTGTTCTTTTCCACAATTATTTTAGAGCCTGGGGGGGGGGGGATGAGATTGCCAATCTCTAGAGTGATGTGGGTATTGTGGTCAAAATTCCGCTAATCTGGATTTTTCTTTTAAAAATGAAATCCTAGTATTATTGTTTTAAAAGTTTTAAATCCACTTGTTTATAAAAAGGGTCACCAAAAGTTGTATGTATTAAGACGAAAAAATTAGGCACTAAATATGGCGAGTAACGTTTTTTAAATATATTACAAACATAAGTTACTGCTCTGACCTTTTTTTCTATCGAATTATATAGTCTGGGGGTATCTGATTTATTTATATAATTCGATCTTGGGTTATTACAAAATATCAGCGGCAACCTTGTTGCAGAGTGTAATAATTAACATAACACTTGTAGATGAAGGTAGAAAATGCAGTTGAGATAATTAGAATATATATAATTAGTTATTCCGGACACTGTAATGATCCACGTCTTTGCAGAACCTATATTTATAGTTTGATGTGTTCGTCCTCACACTTTGATGGTTTATCTACAGATTACAATGTGGTAGTGAGTACAAACTACAAGTGAATCTATCCGAATATTATAACTTAAAATAATATATCAATTTTATTCCGGTTCTTTGTCAATGATTTATTCTTTACATATTATCTGGTAGTGGTATCCCTTTTGATTCCGAGAGAGTCAGTACAGAAATTACAATGACAATCTGAAGACCACCGAGAAGAAAGAAAGATCCATATATTGGAAGATTTTCTTTCGGAAGCAGAAAGGGTGCTACTAATGATCCAATTCTTGCTAAGGCACTACAGTAACTAGAGGCCATATTTCTGATACCTGTAGGGAATTGTTCTATAGTCAACACAACTGCTGGACCAAATGCAGCTTCACACATCATGTTGGCTCCTAGCGCAAATATCAGAGTGGAGATGCCTTGTGCGTCTCCAGATGCTAATAACTGCACAGCAGCTACAGTAAACGAACATATGCAAGAAAGGAAGAGAAAAACAACCAAGACATGTTTTCTTCCCATTTTTGTAATAAGAACAGGACCAAGGAGTCTCATTAGGAAACCTAGAAAACCGTACAGAAAGAAATTAAGAAAAAAGTTGCCAGAGAGGTTTTTAAGGCCAAATCCAATCATATAATTCCCAAATGAAAGTGTAAACCAAGTCATTCCCAGGATCAAGGTTTGTTTCCTGACAGATTTTCTAAACAGATCAAGATACGAATAATTCGATCTATTTTTCATGATTTTCTTCTCTGTCTCTGCCACAGTTTTCATGATACTTGTATCTGGCAAAGGTTTTCTGTTTATCCGAGCTATTTTACTCAAAACTTTATTTGCTCTTTCAAGTTTTCCATGAACTGTTAAGAATCTCAAACTCTCTGGAAGCCAAAATACAGGCAGTACAGATGCCAACGCTAGAATAGCAGTAGCAATATGTACATGTCGCCAGTCCTTGAGAGCTAACACGCATAAAGCAAACAATAATTTAAATAAACTCCAGAAAGGAAATGTCCCGACAAAAGCTCTCCACCATGCAGGAATAAACTCACAAGTATAGACAATAACTGATAGGCTAATACCGCCAGTTCCAAATCCAATGACGAATCTAATAACAGCGTACATCTTCCATGAAACTGAAAAGATGGCAATGATATTGGTTATAACTAGAAGGGCAGAGTTTCCGTGGATACAGAGTTTTCTACCAAACCTATCTCCGAGGTATCCACACATAAAAACCCCTACTAAAACCCCGATAATCTGGATAGTAAAAATAAAAGGTGGTATCCAGGAATCGTCACAAATTAAAGCCCATTCAGTAACAATGGTAGAAGCCTCGTCACTGAATATCAAATTATTACACAACCTTGCTATATCACAAGAAGACATGGTTGTTTCGTTGTTAATCTTGCTATAGTTATCGTGCGTGTGTGACATGGCAATGCTATTAAAATATTCCATAACTTTCGTTGAGTTAAACATTACATTGTCGTGACATCTCCATCCAGGGTTGTAACTTCCAAACATCATGAAATATAGGCACCACCCTGTTAGAAGCAGTGGAAGATATGCCAGAGGAAAGATTATTCGTTGAAATGTGCCACATCCTCCAAGATCCTTGAATATGTTGTCAATGGTATACAGTCTGTGAATATATTAAAGCCATTCTCAGTGTTATATCTTGTCACATTCAGTAGTATATCGTGTCACATTCAGTATTATATCTTGTCACATTCAGAGTTACATCTCGTCACATTCAGAGTTATATCTTGTAACAGTCAGTGTTATATCTTGTCACATTCAGATTTATATCTTGTCACATTCAGTGTTATATCTTGTCACATTCAGTGTTATATATTGTAACAATCAGTGTTATATCTTTTCACATTCAGAGTTATGTACTTTGCATACAATGGTATGTCTGTTACATTAAGTGTTATGTATGTTATTTTCGGTGTTAGGTCTCTTATATTCAGTATTATATCTGTTACATTCAATGTTATGTATCTTAAATTTGTTGTTATACCTGTTACATTAAGTAGTATGTATGTCACATTCAGTGTTATGTCTTTCGTTAGAAATTTAGAAGTAACAGTCACTTTGATTCATCAGCATCCAACATCCAGCATCCTATATCTCTTGCTTTTGTGGTGCACTCTGATAGACTGTAAACTGCCCACCTCGGGATGTTTCTCTCCCGCGTGTATCTCTGCCTAATTCTGGCTCGCCACCCTTCGACTAAGGTTTTAAAATGGTTGTCATTGTCTTTTAATATATGTTCAAAATAGTTTATTTGTTGAAACTTTAATTAAAAAAATTGGGTTGTTGTTAGAACCTCTATTTTAGGTATCCTCTCTTCGTGTGAAGTTCTTCTACTCTTTAATATTGTTGTTTTTCGTGTATCACAAATGATGATGACCATTTGTACAAATTGCAACATTATCTTCTCTTCATAAGATACTTTGTGCAATATTTGTTATTTTAGAGCAGCATTTAGCTCTATTGTGTGCAAGTTATTCCCATGTATCTTGCTTTATTTCTAAAGCATTGAGTGAAATCTTTAACACGTTCTTGTGTGCCAGATATGGCTAGTCACATTTCACAATATATAGAACCCTTAACAAGCAGGGAAGCTAAACAGTAAGAAGTGAGATCTTTCATACACATCGAGTTATAGACAGGACTTAGTTTCCAGATTCGAATATGAAGGATCGAGTAGGACTACTCCGGCAACTTTAGATTGAGAGTAGTTAGAAAGGAAGTTATTTGAACAAAAGTGAGATTAGATGTAGAGTAGGGAGATGGTCTATAATCTCCATTAAGCTTATATTATATTGTGTGCCTAATCTTGAATATGTTAGGATTAGTTTGTAAATACCTTGACATTGTATATTTTACTTTTACGATCTATTATACGTCGTGGAGATAATAAATACTCCAGGATTTGATGCTGATTTGTACTATTGGCTTGATGTTCATATTAAACGATAATATAAGTCTATGACAAGATGTGCCTCTGCACCTATTGATGACTAAAAGAGATCCACGGACATAAAGCTGGTCACTGGACGAGAGAGTTACAGAGAGTCTTAGATCTTTGGTCACAAGATTGTGACGCCTAGTAGTTGACCAGTCACAATAAGTGAATCACAGGGCTGTTTCACTGCCACACACTGTTGTGATGTTACCAATAAGCGTCTTCTGTCATGATTGTAGCGCTTCTGTAATCATAACATGTAACCATTCATACCTACATGAGCTGCCCACCGTATTTATGCAAGTCAGTCTCCTTAAATAACCATCCAACAGAATTTATTAGAACCCTATTCGTGATTATTTTAATTATGCAGGGTTTTCGGTTGCCCACTATTTACATTCCTGGGATCGCATGCCAAATATATCAAAATCTACACCAGTATATAAATATTGACTAAATATAATCCAGACAATAATTTATGTTGAAGGTCGTCTATACAGTCAATGATCTGGATTTGTGACTGTATGAGAATAGTCTCAATGATGAGGATAAAATGTCAAGGACAGTGATATCTGGAATCATGTCTTGACATCTGATGTAGAAAATAATGTCATATAATAGCAAACAACATCAACTTACCTGGTAGAATCAGGTACGTCATCAATGTTCTCTAACATGGATCTTTGAGTTTCTACAATCTCTAGCTTTTTATTTTCTCTTGTCTCCATTTTCTGTTATGAAAATTGTTTTTTAAAACAACAGCAAATTTATTGTATTGATTTACATATAACGATATATACAAAATAAACTGGATGTTACTGAGATGCAGAACAGAAAAGAAAATAAAATGAACAGAAAAGAAATAAAACCATGGGCAGAGAAGAAAATACCATGGACAGAAAAGAAAATACCATGGACAGAAAACAAAATACCATGTACAGAAATGAAAATACCATGGGTAGAAATGAAAATACCGAGTACAGAAAAGAAAATACCACGGACGGAAAAGAAAATACCATGGACAGAAAAGAAAATACCATGGACAGAAAAGAAAATGCCATGGACAGAAAAGTAAATACCATGGACAGAAAAGAAAATACCATGGACAGAAAAGAAAATACCATGGACAGAAAAGAAAATACAATGGACCGAAAAGAAAATACAATGGACGGAAAAGAAAATACCATGGACAGAAAAGAAAATACCATGGACAGAAAAGAAAATACCATGGACAGAAAAGAAAACTACGGTAGACGTTTGTGAAGAAACTAGAGTAAAATGTCAATTTATATATAGCACAAATACAAGCAGATTGTCTATATATCTTTGATTTATACGGAGAAGAGCATAACTTGAACATTAAGTAATCACTTAAAATATCAAGAGTAGAAGAGAGAGAGAGAGAACGTAGTTGATGAATGCAAGGTTGTTGTGGCAAGGGATAATTTGACCAACTAAACGTAATAATAGCATAAGAATTGTTGAGATACATGATCGCCTACACAAGTCGGCATGGCACTTGATTCATTATTATGTCTGCTGTTGATGATCACTCTCAGTGAGAGGTCTCTCGTTCTTCTTCTTTTCTTTATTAACATTTACTTAGTAGATCCTTTTCTCCGGCAAGTAGCATCCCTGGTAGCATTGATCGTATAGCTGGATCAGAACAAGAATTACAAACGTTAACAACAAAATTAGAAAACATTACCAGCAAGTACGAAATGGAAATCAATGCAAGCGAGGTCATGGTTATCTGCAGAAA
Source organism: Meghimatium bilineatum (assembly GCA_034231615.1). Lineage (NCBI taxonomy): Eukaryota > Metazoa > Mollusca > Gastropoda > Stylommatophora > Philomycidae > Meghimatium > Meghimatium bilineatum. Next base: position 21,223,113 of record CM067309.1, read on the forward strand.
CACAGAAGCACCGACCAACATCATGATCACGTAATGTATACAATTTAGGTGAATGCTTTCAAATACATCGGAATCTAAACCTAAGTTGGAATAGAAACATCAGTTTTAGAGTGAAACTCAAATTGTATAACTCGTTTATGGTTTCTATGGAGTTACTTTGTTGCGAGAGTTGCGTACTCACCGCGGTTATGGAGAGACAACTACAGTCCTTCGAATACAAATGTTAGAGAAGAACTCTACACATTTCCTATAAAGAACGTAAGACAAATTTGTACGTAAGAAATAAAAATACATAAAAACTAATCAGCGCACAAGAACCATCCAAATGTCAGGGCATCTGTCCGACAAAGTGGAAAAAACAATATATGTGTATTTATATATATACACACACGCACACATAACACACACATCCACAAACACACAACACACACATCCACAACAACAGACACCCACATACACACACACACAGGTCCACAAGAACCATTGATTTCAATAGTGAAACGAGGAAACCGTCAATGTTTTGGAGATGTATGCTGACATTACTACTTGTAAGAAACAATACAGGGAACTATTGAATGGAGTAGCAGTAAATGACAGAAAATAAAACATGGCAAGCGAACATCATTAAATGGACAGGATAAGATTAGTTGTTCGTGTGTGCGACTCTAACATCTCCCATCCCATACTATGTCCTTGTGTGCGGCTCTAACATCTCCCATCCCATACTATGTCCTTAAATGCGGCTCTAACATCTCCCATCACATGCTATGTCCTTAAATGCGGCTCTAGCATCTCCCATCACATGCTATGTCCTTAAATGCGGCTCTAGCATCTCCCATCACATGCTATGTCCTTGTGTGCGGCTCTAACATCTCCCATCACATGCTATGTCCTTAAATGCGACTCTAGCATCTCCCATCACATGCTATGTCCTTAAATGCGGCTCTAGCATCTCCCATCACATGCTATGTCCTTAAATGCAGCTCTAGCATCTCCCATCACATGCTATGTCCTTAAATGCGGCTCTAGCATCTCCCATCACATGCTATGTCCTTAAATGCGGCTCTAGCATCTCCCATCACATGCTATGTCCTTGTGTGCGACTCTAACATCTCCCATCACATGTTATACGTGCGTGTGTTTCTCTAACATCTCCGTAAGCACATCACACTCATCTGTACTATATTTCGCCACCTTTTCTCACACTTTGTGTTTGTGACTCTCACTGTTTGTGTCTTCCAATGTAGGTGTGACTCGTCGCTGTTTTCATCCACATTAATGGGTTTGTAAAGCAGAGATGTGATCTTTAGTATTATTCAGTTGATACTACTTCATTTGATTATTCGTAACACATTGACTTACCTATTTCCATTCATGGTCATATTTGTCCTGTGTTACCGCATCCCCTGCGTTTCTAGTTTGTTCACTAGTATTTTAGTGCTTTATGTTCCCATCAAATATTTAGGTATTAGGTATAAGGTCTGTTGATTATCCTCTTCGCATACCGGACACGTCCATAGGTGCTCTGATCTCTGCTTCAGTAAATCACTCAGGGTATAACGGCTGATGGTTCCGGTTCTATGTTGGTTCATTGCTCTTATTGAGCTCTTTGTCAGGGGTTCTCTACGGGTGACGTCTATCTGCACTCCCAATTCCCGCATTCTCGATATTGACTCATGCTCATTCAACTCAAAATCCTCAGATCGTGAAGACTCACGAAGAGCAATGAATGTCTTCTGTGTCCATAGGTCACGATCTGCTGTGATGGCGAGGCTAGCTAATTGGTCGCCCCGTTCGTTTCCCTCGACGCCCGCGTGTCCGGAAACAAATATAAGCTTGAGTTTTCGTAGTGATGACCACATTTTTAATCTCTCTAATGACTCCATCCATTCCCTAATTACATCACATGTTTTCACGTTTTTAATCATATTCATTGAGTCACTTAATATGCAAGTATAGGACTAGGCTTGCGATTACAGTCAGTTTAGTGCCTGCGTTACGGCAAATACGTCCATTGTTAGGCTGCTTGTTGTTGTCGTAAAGGCACCACTGGCTTCGTGTATTGTTTTTCCTTTTGATCTGGCAGTAAAGGCCCATGCATCAGTGGTGACGGATGACCGACCCGTCCGTGTAAATCACAACAGTTGTGTCATGGGTATTCTCGCATATTTGTGCCTTGATCTCAGCGTCCACGCTCAAACGGCTGTGTTTTATGCACTTTATATTGAGTGTAATGGCGGTCTAGAATGCCTCTTTAAAGACCGTAGAAATATGTGTCCATTCTACGCGAAGAGTTCTGTCTCCTGGGGCGCAGATATGTTTAATGTATCCTCGGTACGACACATCCACGAATTGCCTCTCTTGAGCCTGCTTCCCTTCACGTGAGGGAGATCGCTATATGGTGGGTGGCTATGTCAGATCACGTTCTGAGGTATGCACGGGCACGCCACATATCAAATCGTTGAGATATATGCTCGGAAAATCAAGGAGAAATATCATAGCTACACAGGGTGTGTCCCGTGTGCAACCATCAAATATTGATTTATTAGTATTCCAGTCATGTATATTCTCATCACCATTTCCGTTGTGTTTATTGACTGGTGATAACAAAGTAAATACAAAGCATATCTATCAACACTAGTATCCTGCTTTATTTTGGTTATCTCCGTTCATTTCGTTGGTTGGTGTTGGCAGACCACCCATACATATGTGTACGTACGAAATAGAAGATATTTATAATATTATGATTTATATAAACATATTGCAAGAAGTACAACTCAATTTTCTTTCCCCAGAAAATACGATGTCAGTTCTGCATCGTCAGTAAACTTTCTAGAAAATTTAACACAATATTTTACTGAAATGAGCTCATATGGAAGTTCATCTGTGTTGTTTTTTTTCTTATTGTTACTAAAATTGTAAGTTTTTTCCCTTCAATATTTGTTGTCTCAACCTCAAACTTGTAAATTCATTATCTTTTTGTGTTATAGGAATGCTCAAATTCTGCGTTATAAAAATGTTCATTTTCTGTGTACTAAGAATGTTCAATTTCGAAAAAAGAATGTTATATTTCTTCGTTTTAAGAATGTTTAGTATCTACGTTTAAAAAATGTTCACTATGTACGCAATAGGAATGTTCTACTTCTGCGTTATAAGAATGTTCTATTTCTATGATTATAAGAATGTGTAATAACTATGAATGCAAAATGAAGACATAAGAACATTGTAGGGAAATTCGTACTAGGGACAAGAAATGACAGAGGAGAAAGACATACAGTTCTGTGAGGAGAACAATATGATCATATGTAATACATTCTTTGAGCATGAAAATAGAAGATTATATACATGGAAAAGCCCTGGAGACAGAAAGAGGAACCAAATAGATTACATTATGATCAACAATAGATTTAGAAATAGTGTCAAAAACATAAAGACATACCCTTGTGCAGATATCAACTCTGACCATAATCCAGTGCTGTGCAAAATAAATGTCAAACTTAAAAAGATTGAACATAGAAGAGTTCAAGAACCACAGATAGACGCATCAGCACTAAAACAACCAGATATACAACAAAAACATCTTGTAGATGTAAGGAATAGATATGAACATCTAATAATAGAGTGCATGGAACAATACAGAAGGGAAAATGCATAGGAGAAAATAGACAATAAATGGGACAGCCTAAGGAAAAGTATTCAAACATCAAATGAAAATTTACTAACAAGAAATACCAAGAACAAACAAACATTGATGACAGCTGAAATATTAGAGAAAATGACAGAAATAAAGAAAGATAAAAATACGCCAAAAATACTCAATTATAGACAAGGAGATAGTAACATGTGCAGAACAGCGAAAAAACAATGGCTAGAAACAAAATGCAGTGAAATAGAGGAGATGTCCATACAACAGAAGACAAAATTAATGCATAAGGAGATAAGGCTGATCACAAATAAGAAAAATCATATAAATGGGGGTGGCTGCATTAAAGATAAAAATGGTAAAATAATATTTGATAAAACAGAAGTACTTACAAGATGGGCAGATTATGTAACAGAACTGTTAGACGACCAACGGAACAAAAAAAACAACAATACACAACAATGATGCACCAGCAATACTGAAATCGGAAGTAGAACATGCAATAAATTCAATAAAATGAGGAAAGGCTGCAGGCTCTGACAACATAACAGCAGACATAATAAAAATAATAAATGAGTTTGGTGTAGATACTATCACAGAAATTTGCAATGACATATACAAAACAGGCCATATACCTAAAGACCTAACATCATCAATATTCATACCACTACCTAAGAACACCATTGCTGTGGACTGTACAGAATATAGAACAATAAGTCTAATGAGCCATCTAACTAAAATACTTCTCAAGATAATACATGAAATAATTAAGAACAAGATAGACATGGAGGTCGTTGAAGAGCAATTCGGTTTTAGGAAAAACAAAGGAACCTAGAGAAGCTATACTGAGTATCCGGCTAGTGATATATAAATATATAGAAGTCCAAAATAGTATCTATATTTGCTTCATAGACTACAGAAAGTCATTTGACCGAGTCCAACATGAAAAATTAATCAAATGTCTTCAAGTGACTGATTATAAATATATATTGGGAACAAAGTGCATCAATAAGGTGTGAAAACAGCTACTCACCATACATAGAAATAGGAAGAGGGGTAAGACAAGAATGCATTTTATCACCAAGCATATTTAATATCTACACAGAGAATATCTTTATAAATATATTGAAGAAATACCAGGACTCAAGATCAATAGGAAAATAATGAACCTTAGATATGCAGATGACACTGTTCTTTTGGCAGAAAGTGAACATGAACTACAAAGACTAATAGATAAAGTCAATAAATCAAGTAATGAATATGGACTGGATATAAATATCCAAAAAAACAAAAACCATGATAATCAGCAAAGACACAGAAGAATAGGAGGTAAACATAAACATACAGGGAGAGAAACTACAACAAGTAAAACAGTATCAATACCTTGGACACATATTCACAAATGATGGCAGATGTGACACAGAAGTTAAAAGGAGAATAGGAATGTACCTTCCATGACATGAGGAAAATATTAATATCTAAACAAATTACAAACAAGTTGAAAATGAGAATTATAAAATGCTACATCTATTCCATATTAATGTATGGCTCAGAAACATGAACACTAAATAAACAATTAGAAGACAGCATTGATGCCTTTGAGATGTGGGTATATAGAAGAATAGGGAGAACATCATGGAAACAGAAGAAAACAAATAAAGAGGTGCTAAAGTCACTTAATATGAAGAAAGAACTACTAAGAGAAATTAAAGATAAGTCAAAGGTAAGCGAGCAAGAGGTAGGCAGAGATACAAGTGGGAGAGTAACATCACACGATAGACACGTTACAGTCTAGCAGAGTGCACCACCAAGAAAAGAGATGTTGGAGATCCGTTGCAGCCAACCTTCGTTGCGGAGACGGCACTTAATGATGATGATGAATAACTTTACTTCTATTTAGTATAAAATGTTTTTAGTGGGTTCTTGATATGATGTTGTGACATTATTTCTTGTGATGTTTAGTTGAGTTTCCTGTGAACTGGTTGGACTGGCCCCACCTGAAACCTTAACTAACTAAACTCAAAAAGGAAGGAAAACCTGCACCACATATAAATTATTGACTTTAATTACATATCTCGTTCATAACATAAAGAACGTAAACAACATTATAAAATGGGACATATGTCACACACTTAATTTGATACTTACAAAAGCTCAGTTGTATCTCTGGACACTAAGTGAACTGCATACAATTCTGGACCATCAAAACGAATGTCAATATTAGTTGTCAGTCTTCACTAATTTCTAACTAACTCATTCGAAGTTCAGCTGTTGGTTTCTAATAGTCTATTCTTAAAGCAATAGTTCACACAGTCTTTGCTAAGTTAATCTATTAGTCCAGTTAATCGAATAGGGCGGAAACAAAATTACTGGGTGTGACTGTGACAAAGAAGTGTTACCAGTTTTAAACTTATCCTGTCCAATGGCAAGAGAATTCAAAAATACGCATGAAGCATGACAATGATAATGGCATGTTCACATTCAATTTCATTAGGACAATTACTTAGTTGGTAACATCTGTCTTGAGTACGCCGTATCTTGATATTCCACTTCTCTCGGCACGAGGGCTCTCTCAGGGTTCTTCAATGTAGCTCTTCGGTAAATCTGCGATGAGCGACTCCATCAATCAGACAATTCCAATGGGCAGCAATGCGTCGTGCAGGCTTCCGGGTGCACTTGCATCAGTAAATAATTCCAAAGACTGCATAACTTTTCACACATGTTATCTCCAGTAAAGTATCTGAACACAGAGATGTTCACTCTCTGAGCTTCAAATCTTCAAAGCGCACATCCTGGAAAATGTAAGGGTCTGCAAGGCATAACTTCGTAAAGTGAACATCAACTTTCGTCGGGGAGATATATTAATCTCACTACAACTAACTAACAGCTAATACGAACTTTATGGTGGAGAGGATTAGCACTCTCTGTACTTCTGATTAACAGGCCACATACCTAAAGACCTAATATTCTCAATATGCATACCACTACCTAAGAAGCCCAGGGCTGTGGACTGTACAGAATATAGAACTATAAGTATAATGAGTCACTTAACTAAAATACTCCTCAAGATAATACACGAAATAATTAAATACAAGATTGACACGGAGGTCGGTGAATTAAAAATCGATTTTAGGAAAAAAAAGGAACCAGAAAAGCTTTACTTAATATCCAACTAGTGATAGATAAATATATAGAAGTCCTAAAGTGTATATAGACATCAAAGCCTTTGACAGAGTCCAACATGAAAAATTAATCAAAAGTCATTAAGAAATAGGCATAGATGGAAAGGACATCAGACTAATTAGAAATATATATTGACATCAATAAAATGTGAAAACAGCTACGCACCTTACATAGAAGAGGGGTAAGACAAGGATGCATTTGATCACAAAGCCTATTTAATATCTACACAGAGAAAATCTTTAAAAATATAGAAGAAATGACAGGACTCACAAGCAATGGGAAAATAATTAACAACCTGAGATATGCAGATGACACAGTTCTTGTAGCAGAACTCGAAAATGCATACACACACACAAACATACAAACATAAATACATACATACACACACACACACGCACACGCGCACGCACGCGCACGCACACGCGCACGCGCACACACACACACACACACACGCACACGCACGCACGCGCGCACACACACACACACACACACATACACACACACATACATGCATACCTGCATGCATACATAGGAAGTAATAGCTAATCGATATCGCCTCCTGGGATTCTCAGTCATTTATATATATATATATATACACATTTAGATATATATGGTTATTTCCATGAAAACGTATCTACTACATATTTCGCCTGTTTACAGAAAGGGTACGAAGTTAGATATTATGCACAGGTTCATTCCCAGTTTGTTATAGTTGGCACAACTGACGTGCCGTCAATGAAATTATATCATTAGCAGACCATGTCGCCAGAAAAAAACAATGTGACTAATGTTATCGGAAATTAAATAATGCCACCATTTTACTGCTGCGAATGCGCATCGGAGTAGAAGGAAAGATTCTAGAGTTTAGGAAGGGAGAGTGTTAGGGATAGGCTTAGATATAGTTTGCAATCTAGGATGTGTGTGTAACCAGCGAACTGCGGGAACCATTATAAGGAATACACCTTGCCATATGCTGGGAGGTATCAAGCCTGCATGGGTTTGTCAAGAATGCGTCAACGTCGGTTCAGGAAAGTAAACTCAATTCAACTTTCTTTAAACAAATTAAAGTATATTGCTGCTTGAGCTTTTCTCGTCTATAAATGTTGTTCCAGAATAGGAAACACTCAACATTAGAGTTTGACTAGAGTTAGTTGTCCCTTTTATCCGATGTGCAGTCCGCAGAAATTGGGAACACCCTGGTCAAGTTCATCTTCTACACAAGCTTTCTTCTAGTTGGGATGATTTTGTATCATGCTATTACCTCACACTCTTCTACCGAAAGATACCGGAATCTTATTTTCCAATATGAGCATTGCTTTCGTTATGATTCGTCACTTATACGAGTGTTACGAGAGTTACTTTTCACAACATTTGCTCACTATTCTAGCTTACGTGGGTTTTTAAGACAATAACTTTCCCCCGTTTAGACCAGGATAGCAATTATTTTACACAGCGATGCGACAGTGTTTTTCAGTGAGGGTCAAACGGTGTTATATTAATGTATTGTCTCTGCAAGAAAAATTGTGTAATTGTTATCCATTACAGATTTGTAATAAGGAAGACGTACATCATGGATGACAGCAATGTCTACCTGTCAAGTTTTCTTTCTATAAGTGCTCTATTTCTATATCCACATGTCAAGTTTTCTTTCTATACGTGCTCTATTTCTATATCAACCTGTCAAATTTCCTTTCTATGTGTGCTCTATTTCTATATCCACCTATAAAGTTTTCTTTCTATAAGTGCTCTATTTCTATATCAACCTATAAAGTTTTCTTTCTATAAGTGCTCTATTTCTATATCAACCTGTCAAGTTTTCTTTCTATAAGTGCTCTATTTCTATATCAACCTGTCAAGTTTTCTTTCTATAAGTGCTCTATTTCTATATCAACCTGTCAAGTTTTCTTTCTATAAGTGCTCTATTTCTATATCAACCTGTCAAGTTTTCTTTCTATAACTGCTCTATTTCTGATATCAGGTGTTGGCAATGTCTGTGCTATTGTCAAGTGTGGGACATATGGTTTGATGTTCTATGTGCCGAATTTGAATAGTTTGTGTATGTGCCTCCAGTTATGTCTGGGAATCTGATGTGAGAAATGTACATTGCTCATTTTTCACATACCCACACTCGACACCACTGGTTTACCTCAAAGAAAATACAGTGCCTCTACATTTGAAGTCGAGCAAGGTTGGAGAAGTTAGACTGGACATATCAGGTCGACAAATACCTTAGTGCACTTCGGCTATTGATTATGTTCTTGATGGTTACTGTCCCAGTGTTTTGCATTATTAAGCACACTCATAAAAAAACCATGATGATCTTGTTTTCTTAACTGTCTACCTAGACATTTAACTCACATAAACTCTCACACGAGGCAGTGGGTGCTACAGTGTCGACAGAACAGATATGTTTGTCAAAATATGAAAATTACGATTTCATCTAAACAAGAAAAAAACCCTTAGAATTAACTGTAACAAATAGGCAAATTTCAAGTTAATTGTGTTGGTTCCATCTTGTGACCGACAGCTCGTGACAGAACGTACACTTTCTAATATAATCAAATGTCCACCACAGATGGGTAACCCATTTGACGCCCGATATTGTACAAAGAATATTGCATGAAGGACAATCTTGTATAAGTAGAGTTCATGTATGCATGTTTAGTTTCCGATGGGATGGACTCCAGTCCGGCAGTATCCCCTGATGACATGTCCTGCCTGGAGCAGTATACGCTTCTGAGCCAACCAGTTCATCATTCTTCTGTCAGATTTGTTGACCCATCTACAGTGATGGTGCTTCTAGCATTCCCCGCCACATACGAGGCTGCACAAGATAACAATCATGCAATGTTTGCAGGTCTGCTTCTTTTTCTTATCCATGGCTACATATACGATTTGACAAGTAACAAGACTTTAATATCTAAACAAGACATGCAGTGTCATGACACAAAAACATAAACGTATAAAATGTTGTCATGTAAAATAGTCACATTTGAACAAAAATAAATCAACGCTTCTGTTGAAAAGTCATCATCTATTTTATTAATATTCATTTAATCGATAATTTTCTGATTATTCAGTGAAGGAACTAAATTTCTAAGCAGTTATTTAATAATAATAATTTCCACACGCGGAATGTCTGTGGTTGTCAATAATGGCCGACTAGACTAACCATTGGGTCACATATAATCTTAGCAGATAGCTTGCATGTTTATTGCTCTTTTTTGTTGAGGTTTTTTTTTAAATTTTCTGATGATGGTCTCACATATTCTTGTTACGCTTCCTTACTTAGTAAAACAATTACTTCAAGATATCGTTGACGTGTTAAATAAACAACACATAATACGTGCATAAGTATAATAATAAGTGCAGCTTAAATACATAACATTCAAACACTGACATTGTAACTGGATCATTAGTACTATACCAATGGATCACTTGTACTATACCAATGGATCACTAGTACTATACCAATGGATCAGTAGTACTATACCAATGGATCACTAGTACTATACCAATGGATCAGTAGTACTATACCAATAGATCACTAGCACTATAATACTAGATCACTAGCACCTCTACTATGGAAGACCACAAAAATTATTTGCTATATAAATAAATATTAAATAGAAAAAATTGGACAACAAATTATCTTGTATTAATATCAATCAATCAATTGCCATGTCGAATAGCGTAGACCATGTTTCTCCACGACTCTCTGTCTCTTGTGTTGTCAATAAGCTCGGTTGGTGAGCTTCTACCGTGCCACATTACTAGTCCATCTAGCAACGTTATTCTTTGTCGTCCCCTATCTTTTCTCCCCTTGATCTTTCCAGTGATTATTAAAGTGTTAATGCTGTGTTCTTCTCAGCACATGCCCTAGAAACCGTGACTGTCTGCCCCTAATGTTTGATATGATTGATCTATTTACGGCAGCATCAATGAGAACCTTTGTATTAGTTTTCTTGGCTGTCCATGGTATTTTCATCATTCTTCTCAGAAACTATATTTATGTAGCCTCTATTTCGCTTTGAAATTTTTTTTTTACATTCTATACTTCACATCCATAAAAAAGAATTGGTTCGATATAATATCTCAGCACTCGAATTCAGGTCTGCAGTGATAGTCTTCCTTTGCATAAAATGGTTCTCATTCTTTTGGAATGCTGCTTGTAGATGAAGGCTTGTGCTATTCGGCTCCTTATATCACTTGAGCATCTACCTTCTGATGTTAACAGGGTGCCAAGATATTCCCCTTTTTCGACTTCTGCTATATTTGTGCCATTAATTATTATGTTGCATCTATGTCTCTTCGATACAACCATTATTTATGTTTTCTTCTTGTTTAAACTGAGACCTTTGTTTTTACTTTCTTTCACTACTTGATCTAACAGGGCTTGCAGTTCCTGTTCGCTTCCTGCGATCAATACTGTGTCATAGCATATCTCAAGTTATTTATATTGCATCCTCCCACTTTTATTCCTGGCATATCTTCTATATTTGGCATAATGTATTATGTATGCATGGAGAAAAGATCCGGTGATATTTTACAACCTTGCCCGATCCCCCTTTCTTTTTTTGGTATTAATATAGATATAATTAAAACAGACGGGGAATTTGTGACATCGATGCTGAACCGATAAAATCCGATTATAACTGAACTTATATTAATTATAGGCATTACTGATTTCTTAACTAATGATCTACGTGAACCATATCAGTTGCATGGATCATTTTCTTCAACTGCCGGTGTGCTAAGGAAACCGGATTTCGTATAGTTTATAAATAGAAAGCTGTAATAGAAAAGTTTGCCGAAGTGCTTTGCCACAGATGTGCTTTTTCACCAATTTTTAGGAAAGGGGGGGGGAATGAGATTGCCAATCTCTAGAATGATGTGGATATTGTGGTCAAAATTGCGCTAATCTGGATTTTCCGTTTAAAATGAAATTCTAGTATTATTGTTTTAAAAGTTTTAAATCCACATGTTTATAAAAAGGGTCACCAAAAGTTATATGTATTAAGACGAAAGAATTGGGCACGAAATATGGCGAGTAACGTTTTTTTAAATATATTACAAACATAAGTTACTCCTCTGACCTTTTTTCTATCGAATTATATAGTCTGGGGGTATCTGATTTATCTCTATAATTCGATCTTGGGTTATTACAAAATGTCAGCGGTAACCTCGTTCCAGGGTGTAATAATTAACATGACACTTGTAGATGAAGGTAGAAAATGCACAATTGAGATAATTAGAATATATATAATTAGTTATTCCGGACACTATAATGATCCATGTCTCCCACCGTGCAGTGGTGATGGGGCTTAGTTCAGCCATCAGGGGCTGGAAACTAAGACTGGTCGGGCAGTCCCATTCGAGCAGGACCATAGTCCTGCCCAAGTAAGCAGAGTGCTGAAGACGGAGGCATCCAGCCAAAAGGCGCACAGATAATCAGGATGCCACGCACAAAACACAATGGAAACATGTCTGTATCTATAAAAAGTTATGGTGCCTGCCCTGTGGCGAACGTTCAGGCAGGGATGGTGCCGGGTCCTATACCTCGAAAGGGCCCAACCTCAGTTACTGAAAGTCCTTCTCAATTGCCTCGAGGAGCCAGGAGGCAAGGGAATAGAGCTACTGGTCAAACAAACTTTAAACGACCAATAAAAATAATGCACTGGAATGCTGAGGGTGTCAACAGTAAGAGAGATGGATACAGCAAAAAATTGGAACTTGAAAATGTCCTCAGTGAAGAGGTTAATATATGCTGTATCCAAGAAACACACCTCAGCAGCGACATATCCTTCAAAATCAGAGGCTACCAGTGCTACCGATATGACCGAAAGGACAGGCGAAAGGGTGGAATTCTGACACTTGTTAAAAACAATATCAGCGCATGTCAGCTGGAAGTATATATGGAAGGGGCAGAATACCAGATACTCCACCTAAAAACAGACAGTGCTGAATTCCATCTCCTGAACTACTACTGCCCAAATGATAAACCATTGGCACTAGACACAATTCCAAATAAAGAGAGACTTATGGTGTGTGGTGACTTCAACAGCTACTCTCAGAGCTGGGTCTACGATCATATCGACAAGAGAGGTGAGGAACTTGAGAGCTGGCAGGATGAAAATAATCTCATCCTTATTAACCAGCCAGCAGACTCACCAACCTTCTACTCGAGAGCATGGCACACCACCTCTACACCAGATCTGGCATTCCACTAACCAGGTCTGGAATGGAACATCACACGTGTCGTTGGAAAGCAGCTTGGGGGTAGTAACCACAGACCGGTATTTCTGGAAATCCACAATGAATTTATCAAGGACAGCAGCACGCTCACTAGGTGGAACTATAAAATGGCAGACTGGAGAATGTACCAGCATTTAACCAGTGTTCTAGCTAAGGACATGAACTTGGACAGAGACATCAATAGAGCAGTGAGTGAATTTAATAGATGTATACTACATGCTGCTAGTAAAACCATACCCAGGAGGGCACGCAAAAACTACAAACCCTACTGGAATGATGAACTGGAAAAGCTGCAAAATGAGATGGAAACATCTAGACAGCAGGCTGAGAACAGACCTAGCCAAGAACATCACAACAAATATCAGCAAACAAAGGCTAAATTTCAAAGAGCCAAGTTACCAGCCAGACGGAGTAGCTGGAAAGAAAAAACAGAGTCGCTGAACCTAGAAAGAGATACTAGGAAATTATGGAAACTTGTAAAACAACTAAATGATGAATATACAGGGAGAAATACCAGGATCACACTTTATAAAGATAGAAACATTTTAACAGGTAAACATGCAGCTGATTACTGTGCAGATTCCTTTGCAGAAGACAATAACATCAAAATCAGCCCAGACAAACAACAGGAGGTTCGAGAGAACCAGCAAAATATTGGACAAGGTGAACCTATACCTGAAGTCATGGAGGCATCAGTAACAATGAGAGAACTGGAGCATGCAATATCCAAATTGAAAATGAAAAAGTCCCCTGGAGCTGATGGAGTGTCCAATGAAATGATTAGAAACCTGGGAATTGCAGCAAGAGCAAAGCTACTGCAGATCTTTAACACAAGCTGGTCCACGGGTAATGTACCATAGGCGTGGAGAGAAGCAATAATGATACCACTCCTCAAATCAGGAAAAGATGGCAACACAGTCTCCAACTACAGGCCCATCAGCCTCACAAGTTGTCTATGCAAAACAATGGAACGCATTATCAATCTTAGGATGCAGTGGTACCTTGAAAGTGAAAACCTTATGGTATCACAGCAAGCAGGTTTCAGACAGTGCTACTCTACTGAAGATCAGGCAACCTACCTCTCCCAAGAGATTGAGGATGCCTTCCAAGATAAGAAACTGGTACTAGCAGCATGGATAGACCTCAGAAACGCATTTGATAAGGTCTGGAAAGAAGGGCTCCTAAAGAAATTGCGAAATTGCAGGGTTAGCTCAAGAATGTACAAATGGGTAAAAGCATACCTGCATAATAGAAGAGCCAGGGTACAATTAGATGGTCGCAAGAGCAAGAAAGTTCTACTGCGTCATGGAGTCCCCCAGTGAGGAGTCCTGTCACCCACACTTTTCTTGGTTTACATCAATGACCTAGTTGCTGAACTACCACATGGGATCAAAGTGGCAATGTATGCTGACGACCTGGTGATCTGGTGCACAGAAGAACATGCTACAATGGCCACTAAACAAATACAAAGAGCTATCGATGCCCTAACCTTATGGACAAATAGATGGTGCGTCATCATTAACACAGATAAGTGCAGCACTACACTCTTTACCCTCTCACTAAAACAAAAAACCGGTCATATCAAAATAGATGGAGAGTTCTTGAAAGAAGACAAACAACCCACATACCTCGGAGTTACTTTTGATGATAAACTGACATGGAAGCAGCACATAAACAAAGCAACAACAAAAGCCAGGAGGAAATTAGTTATTCTGCGAAAACTAAGTGGAACCACATGGGGAGTCAGTGGATATATACTCAGTAAAGTTTACCAGCAAGGCATAAGACCACACCTGGAATATGGTTCAGCTGCGTGGTGTCCTGCATCAAACACCACATTAAAAGATCTAGATAAAGTGGAAAACCAGGCACTTAGAATAGTGTTGGGAGCAATGAAATCAACACCCATAACAGAGATGCAGAAAATGGGAAGAATGCAAACACTTGGCGAACGCAGAGACACAAAAGTACTAATTCAGGCAGAAAAGTTTCAGTATATGCCAAGTCATCCAATGAAAGAAAGATTCCAAAATCTAGCAATGGGATGACTGAAAAGAAGCAGGTTTATCCATCAAGCTAAACGACTCCGTAGACAACTTACAGACCTACTTGAAGTTGACAACCCCTTAAGGCCTGTACCAGAACAAACCCCGTGGAGTGAAAGGCATGGAATGCCAATATACATTCAGACCCATGTGAAAGGAATACTAAGCGAGGACGAACAGAACAGTGTGCAGCCAAGGACAGTCATCCTCAGTTTCCTGGATAAGGAATATCCACAAGATATATGGGTCAGAGTATACACAGATGGGTCAGCACAGAATGCCGTGAGGAATGGAGGTGCAGGTGTATATATAGAATATCCACACAAGCCTAGAGATACAATCAGAACACCGACAGGAAAATTCTGCAATAATTATGATGCAGAAATCCAGGCAATTAGTGTGGCAGCTAAAAAACTGCTGAACTCCAACTCTGACCAACAGCCTGTTGTATTCCTGACAGATGCAAGGTCAGTGCTTCAAGCTCTCAAGTCTGGAAAACTAACAGACTTGAAAAAACTACTTAGCGAATTGTCTTACCAGTATTGGGTAACCATGCAGTGGATACCCTCTCATTGTGGAATACCAGGAAATGAAAAAGCAGACCAACTGGCTAAGGAAGGTGCAGCCGAAGACCAACCAGATATACCAATCCCGTAGCATCAGCAAAAACAAATGATTAAGTCAATAAGAAAGCCACAAACACCAACACAAGATGACTATCATATTATGAACAGACCAGAACAAGTTATAATTCTACATCTCAGAACAGGACACAACCGACTCCGCAGTCACATGTATAAAAAGTTCAAGATTGGCGACATGGCCTTGTGTACATGTGGACAGACAGCACAGAGTGCCAAACATATACTTCAATTGTGTTCTGAGCATGAAACGCTGAGGCAGACATATTGGCCAGAGGAAACAACACTGGAATCAAAACTATATGGGACACTTTATGAACTACAAAAGACAGTGAGTTTTATTAAAGAGACAGAATTACAGATAAAGACATGTTTCAAGTGAACGAAAGAAGAAGAAGAAGAATCCATGTCTTTGCAGCACCTATATTTATAGTTTGATGTGTGCTGTTCCACACACTTTGATGGTTTATCTCCAGATTACCATGTGGTAGTGGAGACAAACTACAAATGAATCTATCCGAATATTATAAATTAAAATAATATATCAATTTTATTCCGGTTCTTTGTCAATGATTTATTCTTTACATATTATCTGGTAGTGGTATCCCTTTTGATTCTGACAGAGTTAGTACAGAAATTACAATGATAATCTGAAGACCACCGAGAAGAAAGAAAGATCCATATATTGGAAGATTTTCTTTCGGAAGCAGAAATGGTGCCACTATTGATCCAATTCTTGCTAAGGCACTACAGTAACTAGAGGCCATATTTCGTATACCTGTAGGGAATAGTTCTATAGTCAACAAAACTACTGGACCAAATGCAGCTTCAGACATCATGTTGGCTCCAAGCGCAAATATCAGAGTGGAGATTCCTTGTACGTCTCCAGATGTTAATAGCTGCAAAGCAGCTACAGTAAACGAACATATGCAAGAAATAAAGAGAAAGAAAACCAAGACATGTTTTCTTCCCATTTTTGTAATAAAAACAGGCCCAAGAAATCTTATTAGGAAAGATAGAAAACCGTACAGAAAGAAATTAAGAAAAAAGTTGCCAGATAGGTTTTTAAGGCCAAATCCAATCATATAAGTCCCAAATGAAAGTGTAAACCAAGTCATTCCCAGGATCAGGGTTTGTTTCCTGACAGATTTTCTAAACAGATCAAGATACGAATAATTCGATCGATCTTTCATGTTTTTCTTCTCTGTCTCTGCCACAGTTTTCATGATACTTGTATCTGGCAAAGGTTTTCTATTTATCCAAGCTATTTTACTCGCAACTTTATTTGCTCTTTCAAGTTTTCCATTAACTGTTAAGAATCTCAAACTCTCTGGAAGCCAAAATACAGGCAGTACAGCTACCAAAGCTATAATAGCAGTAGCAATATGTACATGTCGCCAGTCTTTGAAAGTTAACACGCATAAAGCAAACAATAATTTAGATAGATTCCAGAAAGGGAATGTTCCGACAAAAGCTCTCCACCACGCAGGAATAAACTCTAAAGTATAGACAATAACAGTTGTGAGAATACTGCCAGCTCCAAATCCAATGAAGAATCTAATAACAGCGTACATCTTCCATGAAACTGAAAAGATGGCAATGATATTGGTTATAACTAG
The DNA here is from genome assembly GCA_034231615.1 of Meghimatium bilineatum. Classification (NCBI taxonomy): domain Eukaryota; kingdom Metazoa; phylum Mollusca; class Gastropoda; order Stylommatophora; family Philomycidae; genus Meghimatium; species Meghimatium bilineatum. The sequence continues at coordinate 21,240,499 of CM067309.1, forward strand.
AAGGGCAGAGTTTCCGTGGATACATAATTTTCTACCAAATTTATCTCCAAGGTATCCACACATTAAAGCCCCTACTAAAACCCCGATTATCTGGACAGTAAAAATAAAAGGTGGTATCCAGGAATCGTCACAAATTAAAGCCCACTCAGTAACAATGGTAGAAGCCTCGTCACTGAATATCAAATTATTACACAACCTTGCAACATCACAAGAAGACATGATTGTTTTGTTGTTAATCTTGCTATAGTTATCGTGCGTGTGTAACATGGCAATGTTATTAGAATATTCCATAGGTTTCGTTGAGTTAAACATTACATTGTCGTGACATCTCCATCCAGGGTTGTAACTTCCAAACATCATGAAATATATGCACCACGCTGATAGAAGAAGTGGAAAATATGCCATAGGAAAGAATATTCGTTGAAATCTGTCACATCCTCCAAGATCCTTGAATATGTTGTCAATGGTATACACTCTGTGAATATATTAAAAGTCATACTCAGTGTTATATGTTGTCACATTCAGTGGTACATCTTGTAACATTCAGTATTATATCTTGTCAAATTCAGTGTCAAATCCTGTCACATTCATTGTTATATCTTGTCACATTCATTGTTATATCTTGTCACATTCATTGTTATATCTTGTCACATTCATTGTTATATCTTGTCACATTCATTGTTATATCTTGTAACATTCAGTGTTATATCTTGTCAAATTCAGTGTCAAATCGTGTCACATACATTGTTATATTTTGTAACATTCATTGTTATATCTTGTCACATTCTTTGTTATATCTTGTCATATTCATTGATATATCTTGTCACATTCATTTTTATATCTTGTCACATTCATTGTTATATCTTGTAATATTCAGTGTTATATCTTGTAACATTCAGTGTTATATCTTGTAACATTAAGTGTTATAGCTTGTAACATTCAGTGTTATATATTGTAATATTCAGTGTTATATCTTGTAACATTCAGTGTTATATCTTGCCACATTCAGTGTTATATCTTGTAACAGTCAGTACCATATCTTGTCATATCCAGTGTTATATCTTGTAACATTCAGTATTATATCTTGTCAAATTCAGTGTCATATCTTGTCAAATTCAGTGTCATATCTTGTCACATTCATTGTTATATCTTGTCACATTCAGTGTTATATCTTGTCACATTCAGTGTTATATCTTTTAACATTCAGTGTTATATCTTGTCACATTCAGTGTTTTATCTTGTCACATTCAGTGTTACATCTTTTAACATTCAGTGTTATATCTTGTCACATTCAGTGTTATATCTTGTAACATTCAGTGTTTTATCTTGTCACATTCATTATTATATCTTGTAACATTCAGTATTATATCTTGTCAAATTCAGTGTCATATCTTGCCACATTCATTGTTATATCTTGTCACATTCATTGTTAAATCTTGTCACATTCAGTGTTATATCTTTTAACATTCAGTGACATATCTTGTAACATTCAATTGTTATATCTTGTAACATTCAATGTTATATCTTGTAACATTCAATGTTATATCTTGTCACATTCAGAGTTATCTCTTGTAATATTCAGTGTTATATCTTGCCACATTCAGTGTTTTATATTGTAACAATCAGAGTTATATCTTGTTACATTCAGAGTTATGTATTTTGCATTCAATGGTATGTCTGTTACATTAAGTTTTATGTATGTTATATTCGGTGTTAGGTCTCTTACATTCAGTATTATGTCTGTTACATTCAATGTTATGTCTCTTAAATTTGTTGTTATACCTGTTACATTAAGTAGTATGTATGTCACATTCAGTGTTATGTCTTTCGTTAGAAATTTAGAAGTAACAGTCACTTTGATTCATCAGCATCCAACATCCAGCATCCTATATCTCTTGCTTTTGTGGTGCACTCTGATAGACTGTAAACTGCCCACCTCGTGATGTTTCTCTCCCGCGTGTATCTCTGCCTAATTCTGGCTCGCCACCCTTCGACTAAGGTTTTAAAATGGTTGTCATATCTTTTAATATATGTTCAAAATAGTTTATTTGTTGAAACTTTTTTTCTATTAATAGCTAATTTTTTTAATAAATAATTTGGGTTGTTGTTAGAACCTTTATTTTCGGTTTCCTCTCTCCACGTGAAGTTCTTCTACTCTTTAATAATGTTGTTTTTCGTGTATCACAAATGATGATGACTATTTATACAAATTGCCACATTTTTTTCTCTTCACAAGATACTGTGTGTAATTTTTGTTATTTTAGAGCAACATTTAGCTCTATTGTGTGCAAGTTATTCCCATGTATCTTACTTTATTTCTAAAGCATTGAGTGAAATATTTAACAAGATCTTGTGTGCCAGAGTTGGCTAGTCACATTTCACAATATATATAACCCTTAGCAAGCAGGGGAGCTAAACAGTAAGAAGTGAGATCTTTCATACACATCGAGTTATAGACATGACTTAGTTTCCAGATTCGAATTTGAAGGATCGAGTAGAGCTACTCCGGCAACTTTAGATTGAGAGTAGTTAGAAAGGAAGTTATTTGAACAAAAGTGAGATTAGATGTAGAGTAGGGAGATGGTCTATAATCTCCATTAAGCTTATATTATATTGTGTGCCTAATTCTTGAATATGTTAGGATTAGTTTGTGAATACCTTGACATTGTATATTTCACATTTACGATCTATTATACGTCGCGGAGATAATAAATAATCCAGGATTTGATGCTGATTTGTACTATTGGCTTAATGTTCAAATTAAACGATAATATAAGTCTATGACAAGATGTGCCTCTGCACCTATTGATGACTAAAAGAGATCCACGGACATAAAGCTGGTCACTGGACGAGAGAGTTACAGAGAGTCTTAGATCTTTGGTCACAAGATTGTGACGCCTAGTAGTTGACCAGTCACAATAAGTGAATCACAGGGCTGTTTTACTGCCACACACTGATGTGATGTTACCAATAAGCGTCTTCTGTCATGATTGTAGCGCTTCTGTTATCCACCTTGAGAACGTACGCTCTTTGGCAACTCACCATATAGAATGTTCCTTCTATATATCCACATCTCAGGGGCATCAATTTTGTCTTTTAATTCTCGGTTAGTTATCCGTGTTACTTAAGCCATACGTTAATGTAGAATAGGTGTATTACTATATAATTCAATTATGAGTTTATAATTTAACTATGAGTTTATAATTCAACTATGAATTTATAATTCGACTATCAGTTTATATAACAATGAATGTGACAAGATATAACTATGAGAAAAAACATATGATCAAGTCAATAAGAAAGCCACAAACACCAACACAAGATGAGTATCATATTATGAACAGACCAGAACAAGTTATAATTCTACGTCTCAGAACAGGACACAACCGACTCCGCAGTCACATGTATACAAAGTTCAAGATTGGCAACACAGCCATGTGTACATGTGGACAGGCAGAACAGAGTGCCAAACATATACTTCAAGAGTGTTCTGAGCATGAAACGCTGAGGCGGACATATTGGCCAGAGGAAACAACACTGGAATCAAAACTCTATGGGACACTGTATGAACTACAAAAGACAGTGAGTTTTATTAAGGAGACAGAATTACAGATATAGACATGTTTCAAGTGAACGAAAGAAGAAGAAGAAGAAGAAGAAGACTATGAGTTTATAATTCAACTATGAGTTTATAATTCAACTATGAGTTTATAATTCAACTATGAATTTATAACTCAACTATGAGTTTATAATTGGACTATGAGTTTGAATTTTCTTTCGTGTTTTGATGTCAATATTGTCTTCATATCATTGAAATAACATTTAACCATTCCTACCTACATGAGCTGCCCAACGTATTTATGCAAGTCAGTCTCCTTAAATAACCATCCAACAGAATTTATTAGAACCCTAGTCGTGATTATTTTAATTATGCAGTGTTTTCGAATGCCCACTATTTACATTCCTGGGATCGCATGCCAAATATATCAAAATCTACTCCAAGTATATAAATATTGACTAAATATAATCACAACAATAATCAAAATCGTCACGAATGGCGGCCTAATTATTTCTGTCGGAAGGTGGTCTATAACGTCGAGGGTCTGGATTTGTGACTGCATGAGAATAGTCTCAATGATGAGGATTAAGTGTCAAAGATATTGGTATCTGGAATCATGTCTTGACATCTGATGTAGAAAATAATGTCATATAATAGCAAACAACATCAACTTACCTGGTAGAATCAGATACTTCATCAATGTTCTCTAACATGGATCTTTGACTTTCTTCAATGTCTAGCTTTTTATTTTCTCGTGTCTCCATTTTCTGTTATGAAAATTGTTTTACTATATTGATTTACACATAACGATATATAAAAAATAAACTGGATGTTACTGAGATGGAGAACAGAAAAGAAAATACAATGAACGGAAAAGAAAAATCCATATGCAGAAATCAAAATACCATAAGCAGAAAAGAACATACCATGGGCAGAAATGATAATACCATGTACAAAAATGAAAATACCATGTGTAGAAATGAAAATACCATGGACAGAAAAGAAAATACCATGGACAGAAAAGAAAATACCATGGACAGAAAAGAAAATACCATGGACAGAAAAGAGAATACCATGGACAGAAAAGAAAATACCATGGACAGAAAAGAAAATACCATGGACAGAAAACAAAATACCATGGGCAGAAATGAAAACACCATGGGTAGAAAAAAAATACCATGGACAGAAAAGTAAATACCATTGACAGAAAAGAAAATACCATGGACAGAAAAGAAAATACCATGGACAGAAAAGAAAATACCATGGACAGAAAAGAAAATACTATGGACAGAAAAGAAAATACCATGGACAGAAAAGAAAATACCATGGACTGAAAAGAAAACTACTGTAGACGTTTGTGGAGAAACTGGAGTACAATGTCAATTTATATATATCACAAATACAAGCAGATTGTCTATATATCTTTGATTTATAATGAGAAGAGCATAACTTGAACATTAAGTAATCACTTGAAATATCAAGAGTAGAAGAGAGAGAGAGAGAACGTAGTTGCTGAATGCAAGGTTGTTGTGGCAAGGGATAATTTGACCAACTAAACGTAATAATAGCACAAGAATTGTTGAGATACATAATCGCCTACATAAGACGGCATGGCACTTGATTCATTATTATGTCTGATGTTGATGATCACTCTCAGTGAGAGGTCTCTCATTCTTCTTCTTTTCTTTATTAACATTTACTTAGTAGATCCTTTTCTCCGGCAAGTAACATCGCTGGTAGCATTGATCTTATAGCTGGATCAGAACAAGAATTACAAAAGTTTACAGCAAAATTCTAAACATAATGAGGTGAATGCTTTCAAATGCATCGGATCTACCATATGCACCGATATAAAATACGAAACAGTATTAAATATAATGCTTGGAGATGACTTTATTTTATATGTCCAGGTTAAACTTAATTTGAAATAGAAACATCAGTTTTAGAGTGACAATCAAACTGTATAACTCGTTTATGGTTTCTATGGTGTTACTTTGTTGCGAGAGTTGGGTACTCACCGCGGTCACTGAGAGACGACTACAGTCTTTCGAATACAAATGTTAGAGAAGAACTCTACAAATTTCCTATAAAGAAGATAAGACAAATTTGTACGTAAGAAATAAAACATATATATAAAACATATCAGCGCACAAGAACCATTCAAAATGTCAGAGCATCTGTCCGACAAAGTGGGAAAAACAATATATACATATAAATATATACACACACGCACACACAACACACACATCCACAAACACACAACCACAACAACAGACACCCACATACACACACACACACACACACACACACACAGGTCCACAAGAACTATTGATTTCAATAGTGAAACGAGGAAACCGTCAATGTTTTGGAGATGTATGCTGACATTACTCCTTGTAAGAAACAATACTGCAGGGAACCATCGAATGGAGTAGCAGTAAATGACAGAAAATAAAACATGGCAAGCGAACATCATTAAATGGACAGGATAAGATTTGTTGTTCTTGTGTGCTTCTCTAACATCTCCCATCACAAGCTATGTCCTTGTGTTCGGCTCTAACATTTCTCGTTATATGTTATGTCCTTGTGTACGGCTCTAACATTTCTCGTTATATGTTATGTCCTTGTGTACGGCTCTAACATTTCTCGTTATATGTTATGTCCTTGTGTACGGCTCTAACATTTCTCGTTATATGTTATGTCCTTGTGTACGGCTCTAACATTTCTCGTTATATGTTATGTCCTTGTGTACGGCTCTAACATTTCTCGTTATATGTTATGTCCTTGTGTACGGCTCTAACATTTCTCGTTATATGTTATGTCCTTGTGTACGGCTCTAACATTTCTCGTTATATGTTATGTCCTTGTGTACGGCTCTAACATTTCTCGTTATATGTTATGTCCTTGTGTACGGCTCTAACATTTCTCGTTATATGTTATGTCCTTGTGTACGGCTCTAACATTTCTCGTTATATGTTATGTCCTTGTGTGCGGCTCTAACATTTCTCGTTATATGTTATGTCCTTGTGTCCGGCTCTAACATTTCTCGTTATATGTTATGTCCTTGTGTACGGCTCTAACATTTCTCGTTATATGTTATGTCCTTGTGTGCGGCTCTAACATTTCTCGTTATATGTTATGTCCTTGTGTACGGCTCTAACATTTCTCGTTATATGTTATGTCCTTGTGTGTGTCTCTAGCATCTCCCATCACATGTTATACGTGCGTGTGTTTCTCTAACATCTCCCATCACATGTTATACGTGCGTGTGTTTCTCTAACATCTCCGTTAGCACGAACTTTACACATCCCACTCATCTGTACTATATTTCACCACCTTTTCTCATACTTTGTGTTTGTGACTTTCACTGTTTGTGTCTTCCAATGTAGGTGTGACTCGTCGCTGTTTTCATCCACATTAATGGGTTTGTAAAGCAGAGACGTGATCTTTAGTATTTTTCAGTTGATACTACTTCATTTGATTATTCGTAACACATTGACTTACCTATTTCCATTCATACTCATATTTGTCCTGTGTTACCGCATCCCCTGCGTTTCTAGTTTGTTCACTAGTATTTTAGTGCTTTATGTTCCCATCAAATATTTAGGTATTAGGTCTGTTGATTATCCTCTTCGCATACCGGACACGTCCATAGGTGCTCAGATCTCTGCTTCAGTACATCACTCAGGGTATAACGACTGATTGTTCTGGTTCGATGTTGGTTCATTGCTCTTTTTGAGTTCTTTGTCAGGGGTTCTCTACGGGTCACACCCATCTGCACTCCCAATTCCTGCATTATCGATATTGACTCATGCTCATTCAACTCAAAATCCTCAGATCGTGAAGACTCACGAAGAGCAATGAGTGTCTTCTGTGTCCATAGGTCACGATCTGCTGTGGTGGCGAGGCTAGCTAATTGGTCGCTACGTTCGTTTCCCTCGACGCCCGCGTGTCCGGAAACAAAGATAAGCGTGAGTTTTCGTAGTGATGCCCGCATTTTAAATCTCTCTAATGACTCCATCCATTCCCTAATTACATCACCTGTTTTCACGTTTTTAATCATATTCATTGAGTCACTTAATATGCAAGCATGGGACTAGGCTTGCGATTCCAGTCAGTTTAGTGCCTGCGTTACGGCAAATACTTCCATTTTTAGTCTGCTTGTTGTTGTCGTAAAGGCACCGTTGGCTCCGTGTATTGTTTTTCCTTTTGATCTGACAGTAAAGGCCCATGCATCGGTGGTGACGGATGACCGACCCGTCCGTGTAAATCACAACAGTTGTGTCATGGGTATTCTCGCATATTTGTGCCTTGATCTCAGCGTCCACGCTCAAACGGCTGTGTTTTCTGCACTTTATACTGAGTGTAATGGCGGTCTTGAATGCCTCTTGAAGGACTGTAGAAATATGCGTCCATTCTACGCCAAGAGTTCTGTCTCCTGGGGCGCAGATATGTTTAACGTATCCTCGGCACGACCCATCCACGATTTACCCATCTTGAGCCTGCTTCCTTTCACACGAGGGAGCTCGCTATGTAGTGGGTGGGCTATGTCAGATATCGTTCTGAGGTATGCACGGGCACGCCACATATAAAATCTATGAGGTATATGCTCGGCAAGTCAAGGAGAAACATCATAGCTACACAGGGTGTGTCCCTTGTGCAACCATCAAATATTTATTTATTAGTATTCTAGTTATTCATGTTCACTATTATTCCAGTCATGTATATTCTCATCACCATTTCCGTTGTGTTTATTGACTGGTGATAACAAAGTAAATACAAAGCATATCTATCAACAGTAGTGTCATACAGTCACAATCAAAACAAGCCTTTATACGTCGTGCTTTTTATTTTGTTTTGTGTCCGTGCATTTCGTTGGTTGGTTTTGGCAGAACACCCATATATATTTGTACGTACGAAATAAAACATATTTATATTATTATGATTTTTATAAGCATATTACGAGAAGTGCAACTCAATTTTCTTTCTAGAATAATAGGATGTCAGTGCTGCATCGTCAGTAAATTCAAACTTTCAAGAAAATTGAACACAATCTTTTACTGAAATGAGTTCATTTGGAAGTTAAATTCTGTTGTTGTTGTTTTTTTCATATTGTTCCTAAAATTGTAAGTTTTTTCCTTCAATATTTGTTGTCTCAACCTCAAACTTTTACATTCATTGTCTATTTGCGTTATAGGAATGCTCAAATTCTGCGTTATAAAAATGTTCAATTTCTGTGTACTAAGAATGTTCAATTTCGAGAAAAGAATGTTATATTTCTTCGTTTTAAGAATGTTCACTATGTGCGCCATAGGAATATTATATTTCTGCGTTATATGAATGTTCGATTTTTTCGTTTATAAGAATGTTCAATCTCTACATTTATAAGAAATTTCGATTTCTGGGTTACAATCATATTCAATGTCTGCATTTATAAGAATGTTTAATAACTTTACTTCTATTTAGTATCAAATTTTTATAGTGGGTTCTTGATATGATGTTGTGACATTATTTCTTGTGATGTTTCGTTGAGTTTCATGTCAACTGGGTTTGATTGGTTCCATCTGAAACCATAACTAAATAAACTCAAAAGAAGAAAGGAAAAACTGCTCCTCATATAAATTATTGACTTTAATTACACATCTCGTCCATAACATAAAGAACGTAAACAACAATACAAAATGTGACATATGTCACACACTTAATTTGATACTCACAAAAGCTCAGTTGTATCTTTGGATACTAAGTGAACCGCATACAATTCTTGACCATCAAAATGGAAGGCAATATTAGTTGTCACTCTTCACTAATTTCTAACTACCTTGTTCGAAGTTCGGTTGCTGGTCTCTGATCGTCTATTCTTACGGCAATAGTTTACAAAGTCGTTGCTAAGGTAATCTATTAGTACAATTTATCGAATAGGGCGGAAACAAAATTACTGGGTGTGACTGTGACAAAAGAAGTGTTGACAGTTTTAAACGTAGCCTGTCCAATGACACGATAATTCAACAATATGCATGAAGTGTGACATTCATAACGAAATGTTCACAGTCAATTTAATTCGGACAATTACTTGGTTGGTAACATCTGTCTTGAGTACGCCGTATCAGGATCTTCCACTTCTCTCGGCACGAGGGCTCTCTCATGGTTCTTCAGTGGGCGACGGCATCAATCAGACTATTACAATGGGCAGCAATGCGTCGTGCAGACTTCCGGGTGAACTTGCATCGGTAAACAATTCCAAAGACTGCCTAACCTTTCACACAGGTTATCTCCAGTAAAATATCTGAACACAGAGATTCTCACTCTCTGAGCTTCAAATCTTTATAACTTTATAACGCATATCCTGGAAAGTGTAAGGGTCTGCAAGGCATAACCTCGTATAGTGAACATCAACTTGGTCGGGGAGATATAGTAATCTCCATAAACCTAACTAACAGCTAATACGAAATTTATGATGGAGAGTATTATCACTCTCTGTAATTCTGATTAACAGGTCACATACCTAAAGAACTAACACCCTCAATATTCATACCACTACCTAAGAAGCCCAGTGCTGAGAACTGTACAGAATATAGAACTATAAACTATAAGCAGAAATCGAACATGAACTACAAAGACTAATAGATTAAATAAATAAATCAAATAATAAATATGGACTGGATATAAATATACAAAAATCATCATAATCAGCAAAGACACAGAAAAACAGGAACTAAACATAAGCTTACATGGAAACTACAACAAGTAAAACATTATCAATGTCTTGGAAACATAGTCACAAATGACGATCAATGTGAAACAGAAGTTAAAAGGAGAATAGGAATCGCTAAAAGTACCTCCAATGACATGAGGAAAATAGTAACATCTAATCAAATCACAAACAAGTTAAAAATGAGAATTATAAAATACTACATCTATTTTATATTAATGTATGGCTCGGAAACATGGACCGTAAATAAACATTTAGAAGACAGAATTGATGCCTTTGAGATGTGGGTATATAGAAGAATAGGGATAACATCATGGAAAGAGAAGAAAACAAAGATGTTCTAAAACACTTAATTTGAAGAAAGAATTACTAAGAGAAATAAAGATCAGGCAGATACAATATGTTGGACACATTAAAAGTCATGACACCTTATCGAAGACCTTACTTGAAGGTAAAGTCAAAGGTAAGCGAGCAAGAGGTAGGCAGAGATACAGGTGAGAGAGTAACATCACAATTGTCTCTTAATATATTCCAAGATTGGGGTGGTGCCAGTTCTTTGTCAAATGTTCTCATTTCTCACTCTGTCTCTTAGCGATATTCCTTGGATTCTGCGTAAGCATGCCATTTAAGCTGTAATTTTGTTTTATGTTGTTGTTGTCAATGTTTGGCTTTGGTAAAATAGCGTTGGCATAATAATCGCTGTGATAGTGTTATTTTGGTGTTTAAATTTACATTTTTGTTTCTGAAGATTGGCGTCAATTACCCGAGGGCTTGGTATGCTTTAATATCGCGTGATGGGCGTCAATTGCCCTAGGTCTTGGTGTGCTTTAATATCGCTTGATTGGCGTCAATTGCCATAGGGCTTGGTATGCTTTAATATCGCTTGATTGGCGTCAATTACCCGAGGGCTTGGTATGCTTTAATATCGCGTGATGGGCGTCAATTGCCCTAGGTTTTGGTGTGCTTTAATATCGCTTGATTGGCGTCAATTGCCCTAGGTTTTGGTGTGCTTTAATATCGCTTGATTGGCGTCAATTGCCATAGGGATTGGTGTGCTTTAATTTCATTTGTTGGAAACATAGAGTTCTCAGAAGACGTCTGTAAATACCAGTTTATGTCTGTAATATTAATTATAGATTCCATTTTGTATTGTGGTGCATCTTCTTTCAACCACACTGGACATTTGTGGTTGATAGATATGTGTCTACGAAGTCTCCTCATTTGCTATATTTTGTCTAGTTCTTTGATTTTCTTATATTTACTGTTGAATGTATCACCCCACTATGTCTCCGTCCCTCTAGTGTTTTGTTATGTGTATGTTGTAACTCCCTGATATAACCAAAGGGACTAGTATGTGCATGTATGATATACCATCTCCTTACAAAGAATGGTTCTCAAAAGCCCTCGGCCCCTATTTACTCTGTGTTATTTCTAATTACTTGTGATGAACATCTGCCTTTTACTGTGATGTTATGGGTGTCTAATTTTGTGTTTATTATTGTTGTGACGTCTTGCTATAACCCAATTGGAATAGTATGTAATGTTATCCATCTCTGTACAAAGTTTGATTCTCGAAAGTAATCTACCTATTATTATATTTTTATGTTGCATATGACTAAATTATGTGTGTTTGTTGTATTGTGATGCCTTGCTATTATCAAATTGGTTTACTGTGAGTAATATTGTCCTGTCTCCACCCAAAAGTAAAGTTCTAAAAAACCCACTCCCCTATCTATCCTGTGTTATTTCTAATTAGTAGTGGTCAAACTAAAACAAATATTTCAAATTTTAAAAAAAATCAAGAAATCTTCGGAAAAACTCCCAGGCAATCTCCACCAACCACTGACTTCGTTGAAAATAATCATCTTTATGTCCTACTTCCCAAAATTGCTATATATTCATTATTCCAAGAGAAGAACTTCTCGTAATTAACATATTATACTACTTTTGTGCATTTTAATTTGTGTTTGTTTTTCGTCTATTGTTGTTGTCTTTTTTTTTTTTTTACGGCTACTATTACTGTTTTATGGTCGGTGTTCATTGATGGAGAAAAAATGATGGTGCGTTCTTTGAAGATGTCAGTAAATTAATTAATAATTTTACTTACATTCAACGACTATTAAAATGTGATGACCTTTGCTAAAACGATCATAGAACTATTAATTGTCTTTATTACTTGGTTTGTTTCATTAGGTTCGTAACAAAGAAGCATTGGTATCTATTGATTTCAGTTTTTCACTTTTCTAACGGTTTGCTGCAATCAAATGTCACATTACCATGTGAATTAACCTCTAAAATTAATGTTTTCTAGCTACCGTTCATCTGTCTTGAAATGCTATTGTCATTGTGTACAGTAAATGTACTATTTCCTTCTGTAGAAATATAGTACACAAACTCTTCACTTTAGTCTAGGTCTGCACAAGTATATAAAAAGTAAATACAATGTAATAATCAACTAATTTATTCTTAATGCCAAAAAAATTATTCTATGTTGTTTGCTAATGGCTGCTATATGCAGGATAATTGAGACGCTGTAACAGATGTGTGCATTGCACTTAATGCTCATTAAATACGACATTCAGTCGCTATTGTTATAGTATCAAATGGTATTTTTCCCTTTCAGGTTTGATTTTCACAGCGGAAAAAAAACAACAACCAGACAACAACGACAGATAAAATTCAGTAAGCCTACCCATCATTAGGTCTATACGTTTACCTGTCGTTGTCGGATAGTTTTTTTAATTGGTAACTATATCGCATATTTCATTGGGTATTTCTGGAAGAGACTCAAGAAATATTCACTCATTAACAATATGTAGGTCTCATTCGCAGGAGTTTGAGAAAGCACCCAAAAAAAAGACGACGGACAAATACAGAAGTCAACTTAGAAGCAGGACATTTGATCTGAGGTCAATCTATATTTCATATTTCTGTTACATTAGTATAGATTAAGAGCAGGACTGCACAAGCAAAAAAAAAATCGGCATTTCAAAAAATGAGAAATATTCCACTCAATGTAGTACTAACAATGTGTATGAGAATTCCAGTGCTAGAAAGTTATATTGAACCATTTATTCTTTATAGATGTGAAACATGGATGGAAAACAACAGTGCTTAATGTGCGCTGGAGATAACTGAGATGTGGTGTTTTTGTAGAAGAATAATAGAAATTCTTTGCATAGCCATAAAACTAATGTAGAAATCATAATAGATGCTGGAGTAAAAGGACAGATTATAGCACAAGTTAGAATCAATCTAGCCTTTTATAGTATGTTTTGAATAGAGCAACATTTGAACATTTAGTAACCACCGGACAGATCAAAGGAGGAAAAGACAGAGGAAGAAAAAGAAGGACATTTCTGATTAATTGGGCACCAAGGAGTCTCTGGAGAGAATGTCACCAACTGAACAATATCAATAATGCAAGAGACAGAGAAGTTGTGTAGACATAGGATCGCCTACAGCACACGGTGCAACACTTGATTGATTGACATTACTATAGAAACATAATTTAACTAAATGTATATTTATAATAATTTATAACGCAGTAATTGAACATTCTTATAATGCAGTAATTAAACATTCTTATAACGCAGAAATTGAAAATTTATATAAACACAGAAATTGAATTCTCCTATTAACGCAAAAATTTAGAATTGTTATCCATTTTGCAATTGGAGCAAAGAAAACGGCGACACAACGCATTTCCATTCTCTAGACTACATATTATTAGTAAGACCTGCCTTGTTCTAAAATAAATCCAGCAGAATTGTGAGAATGACCTCTGAAGGAGAAGAGAACATTCTTAATTCGCAGAAAATAAACTTTATTAAAACTAAAACATTGAACATTTTTATAACGCAGAAAATGAATATTCTTATAAACGAAGTAATTGAACTAACTTATAGCGCAGAAATTTATCATTTATACAACTAATAAATTGAAAGTTTTTATAATGTAGAAAGTGGACATTTTTATAACAGAAATGGACATTGGTGACAGAATAGAACTTGTGGATGAGCGGAGATAATGAGAAAAGGGTTTTTGACAACTAGTAGTGACATAGTTGATTCCCTTTGTGGTCATATAATCAATTAGTAATTACTGGTTAGACGAGTAAAGAATAAATAGCTCATCGTAAATATATAGATAACTTTAGAATGGTAGCTGACCTTAAAATGTAAGACATGTGACGAGAATTAGTTTAATTGTGTCGAACGTTACATTTAACTATGACTGGTGTAGAATATTAAATCCAAATTAGAGTTGTTTACGACAAAAGAGATGTTAAAATAGCTACAAATAGATTTGTAGCAAAAATCTTGATAGAAACTTTTTTAACCGTGAATATTAAAAAATGTGTTCAGCAACACAATTATTAACTATTAGATGAACACGTGAAAATACGAATTGGATTTGTTCTGTGTAAACAGTTATTCAGAATCTGTAGAAGGTGCATCTACAGAATAATGTAGTACACAGTTGGACAAGGAACGGTTCCTGAAATTAAGGGGAAAAAAATAAAAGATGGGTCAAACGTAAAAACGAAGTAGATTACATAGAATACAAAAAAAGCACCAACAAAATGCCAAGAAAACTATGAAAACTGCCACAATCAACTCATGGAAAGAATATGGAGACATCCTCAACTAAGACTATAAAAAAGCACAAAGGAGGTTTTACAAGAAAATTAAGAGCATGACAAAAAAAGAAGATATATATATATGAACCAATATAAATAATAAACGACGCAAAAAAGATACTGTACTAAAAAAACCGAAGAAAATAATGGAAAGATGGCATCACTGTTTCAAAGAACTACTGAATCTAAAAAAAGGAGGATAAATACAACAATAAACAATACAGCAGAAAATGTAGAACCAAATATACTACTATCGGAAATAGAAAATGCATTAAACAAAGCATCAATAAACACAGCAGCAGCAGAGAGAGGAATAGATGGCTACACAGACTTTTCAATGTATTATGAAAGAAACAAGAAACACCAGAAGACTGGAAAAACGCGACAATTATTCCTATATGGATGAAACATGGCAGTAAGAGAGATTGCGCAAAATACAGAAGATATCCTTACTAAGCCACACAGGGAAACATTTTAACAAAATATTAGAACAACGATTAGGATCAGGCATTGAACCACTTCATAAAAACACCGAAATGGGCTTACCCAAAAAAACTGTACGGATGCTATCTTTACACTTAGGAAACTAACAGAAAAAGCAACATAAAACAACAAAGAATTATACATCGCATTCGTCGACCAAGAAAATACCTTCGTTAGTCGACAGACAACTATTAAAACACTATCAATATACGGAGGACCAGAACATTTCGTCAATATATGAAAAGAGCATTTATGCTAATAGCCAATGTGAAGTAAGAGAAAATGCAGGAGTGCCCAGTAAGTTCTAAATCCGATCAGGAGTTCGCTAGGTGTGTGTCCTATCCCCTCTACGTTTTATAACATATATCAACTACCTATGAAAACTGACACGTACCAACGAAGAGGATAACATGAAAGACAAATTGAGCGAACTACTCATTGGAGACGACCAAGTATTAATAGCGACATCAGAAGAACAATTGAAAGAATATATGAACAGACTCCACACAACATGCCAAACATTCAACATGAAGTTTAATATTGAAAAGAACGAAATAATGGCAATAGCAAAGAAAGAAAGAAATACCACTATCTCCAATCGATGATAAACACTTTAAACAAGTAAAGGAGTTCACTTAATAAGAAAGAAAGATTATAACGAGTGAAAGGAAAAGCAATACAGAGATACAAAGTAGATGCAGCAAAACATACCAGTTCCTAGGACAGATGACCCATAATTTTAAGAGCAAAAATGTAAACATAGACACTAAAGTTGCATTATACAAAACTATTATAATCCCATCACTGTGTTACCAGTGACAAACAATGTCAGCATAAGACAAAGGAAAAATGGTGACAACAGAAATGACATATCTACGAAGAATACTCGGAGTGTCATTAAGAGATTACAATTAGAAACGATAACATCAGACAGATAACCAAAACAATACCAGTATTGGAACACATCAAAAGGCAAAAGATCAAATAGTTTTCATACGATTCCAGACTACTGAAAAAAACATTCCACAGATGGCCATAACACATAGACATCATGGTTATAAAAACAGAGTTAAACCATGCAGATCATAGTTCAAATGTTGACTAATATTCACTATATATTAAACTACCATTAAACATATCACGTTAATACTAATGATTAGGGCCTATATAATTTGCTTCCCATACTGTTCTTAATATTTATAAAACACGTGTATGCATTTTTAATGTAAATAAATTTGTTTAAAATTTCAGACTCTACCAGCATTTACAAAATATATGATCTAAATCGTTAATAATAGAATGTGTAATGTAGTTTACGATGGGTAGATCACACCACACGCTGGATGAAAGACTCTAGATCCATTGTCTTTACTCCAATATCGTATAATTTACTGTACTATTTTTTAATATGTTTACATATTAATGTTTTTTGGTTTGTTTTTTTTTGTTGAAATTATCCTGGGTATCTTTATTGTTTTTGTGTTACGAAATAGTAAGGTAATTTTTAATCGAAACACGTTTAAGAGTTGTTTATGTGTGATCTAAATTTGAATTGAAACTCGTATACCGCCGAAAACGGATGTGTTGGGCCACTGGCGCAAATAAAACGGCAACACAACGCATTTCCATTCTCTGGACTATATTCAACTGGAAATCTTGTAGGACCATTGTCTTGTTACAAGAGAAATCCAGTGGGAGTTTGAGAATGAACGCTGAAGAAGAAGAAGAAACTCGTATGTCCAGTGGGTCTTTGCAAGACAATCGTGTTGATATTGAGAAAGTTACCTTTAAGCACCGTTTGAGATGGTCTGTTCATGTTTGCGTGATCAATATGGTGGTCTTGTAGGTTTTGCATTGGGGACGTTTGGTTTGGGTGGTGGTGGGGGAGGTGGAGTGGTCGGTTCCCCAATCAACCATGTAAGATAAGTCATTGTAATCTGTGCTGTGTGAAGCTGTATCAATTATCTTTCTTTTTGGTAGAGCTTATACTCGGGGAATCTCATGCACCCTCATGTTGGCACAGTTGTGGTTCCTGTTGACAGTTTGCTCCAGCGTAGGCGTGATTCCATCTGCATGTAGTTTCCGCAGACCGTGAAAAGATTTCACGTTCTTTTGTGTTTCCTGGTTCATAGAACATCACTATAACCACATCCCTGGTGTCAATAAATTTCTGGAAGTTCAGTCTTGTTAAACCATACACATTTGGCGAAGGGAAATGATGGTCTTTGCAAACTTGTGTATCAAATGGAAGATCGTGGTGTCCGTTGGAGTGTGCCATATTAATGTGTAACTATCTAGTATTCTGCTCTGCGCGTGGTAGCACATCTGTGTATTCATTGAGATAGTTCTGTAAATACTGAGAGAACATAAATAAAACACACCCAAAAAAAAATTAAACCATCAAAACTATAAGAACACATTAGGATTTTTATATATAGGAATGAAAGGACTAATAGGTTCTACAGTCAAGACAATATATAAGGAGGTGGACGGGGGGTTCAAACCGCATTTAGGACATGACTTGCATTACCAGCGTAAAGCACCAATCTTCCCTTAACTATTTTTGGGCGAAAAAGTCATCAACTGTTCTTAGTCGTCTACAACGACATGCCTAGAAAAAAAAGACAACGGCCTTATTTTTGCACGCCGAACTAGAAGTCTAAGCTTCTGTTGGCAAACGTGCAATCGATAACATACAGTTTGTGTGATAAATTGAGAACCGTCCTTCTAACGTATCGCATTTGACATTTCTCGTGATGTTCACTAGTTGTTGGCACAAAGTGACCGATGTGCACATCATTTGTGAAATACGTTCAAGAACAAAGTTGTGCGCACCATAAGAAACTGCGCACTTTAAAAAGATATATGGAAGACTAAGACAAGAAATCAGGATAATATACGTACATAACCAGACGACAGTGACACAATAAAACAGGGCACCATGTTGGCCATAGATTGCAATATTTAGATGACGAACAGGAAATCAGATACAATACTGTATTTATAGAACAAAATAATACCACAACAAAAGCACAACACAGAAACATAAACAGTCAGTCAGTTCCTCTTTTGCCAAGTTTGGCACACAGGACGGATGTCATAGTTCTCTATGTCTCTCGATCAGTAGCCATGGATTGCACGTCTTGTGCATTTATGCCTGTTGATTTTAATTCATTCATAAATGTTCTTCTGGACGTTGTTTTTGATCTTCCCTGTTTTCTTTCCCCGTCTGGTGTCCACATGAAGGCGTGTCGTGGAATTATATCTTCCTTCATTCCAAGTATGTGGCCGATGTATGTCCAGCGGCGTTTTCTGATGATGTTCGTCACATATTCTTGTTTTGTCTCCTCTCTTAGTATGTCGTTTAATTGAAAATCTTCCAAATTAGTATTTGTGATTTTTCTGAGGCATCTATTCTAGAAGGGAAGTAATTTCTTATCCATTATTGCGGTAGATTTCCAACTTCCACATCCATATGTCAATGATGGAATCACACTTGCAATGAATAGTTGCAGTTTGATGTGTTTACTTGCGATCTTCGATCTCCAGATGTTTGAGAGATTGCTAAAGGCATTGAAGGAGTGAGCGATTCGAGTCTTGATTTCTGAGTTGGTATTCCCGTCTGCTGTTATCTTGCTTCCCAAATATACGAAATTTGAGACTTTGTCTAGTATATTGTCATCTAATTTAATTGATTCTGTGAGGCCTGTAAAGTTCATGATTTTCGTTTTATGTGCGTTTATTTGAAGGCCTGTTTGTTGTGCAAAACATTTTAGTCTTTCTGGTTGTTTTTTTAGAGATCTTCATGTGTTGAACTCAGTAGAGCAATATCATCTGCGAAGGTGAGATCTTCCAGATTCTTGTTGTTTACCCATTTGATTCCTAGTTGTTTTTGGTATGTGCATTTCCTCATCACCCAGTCAATTACGATGCACAACAGTATTGGGGACAAAACATATCCTTGTTGTACTCCCGTTGTCACCGCGAACTTGCTGGAGAAACCGCTTTCTATTCTCACATAACATTAACAACTATATCATAAATGCAAGTTCAAGGAAACAACTGTACAAAACACGAAAGACAGCACATACACTGTGGACACAAGAATGAACAAATTGCACAATATCACAAATACCAAAAAATGAAAACATCAATAACACAATAGAACAGAACAAAATAGTTAAAATAGGTAAGTAAAGTTAACCTATACCAAGATGTTAACGATTTTACATTTCAGTGGCTCTGCTATATGAGGGTGGTAGCCATCTCCTCTCCCTAGCAATCTTTACTTCCTGGATTGATCCAGTACCCAATTCAGGCAGAGTCGAACCGGTAGCCGTTGTGGTCTTCACAAACATTTCCACATTAACTTCCGCTAACCACTGCGCTT
This sequence comes from Meghimatium bilineatum, assembly GCA_034231615.1. NCBI lineage: Eukaryota > Metazoa > Mollusca > Gastropoda > Stylommatophora > Philomycidae > Meghimatium > Meghimatium bilineatum. The sequence continues at coordinate 21,260,282 of CM067309.1, forward strand.
CGTGTCTCCAAATAGATCAAGAAACTGCCTACAAAACAAATGCAACACAAACATACAGAAGTCACACATTTATACAGATATACATATATATATATGTTACTGTACAAGTGGACGACACAACATAGTTCAGTTTTGTAGTTCCACTTTTTAAATACTAACTGTGCATGACAATTCACTGACAATTCACAGCTAAAATAACAAACCTGCATGCTAATATAAACATTAACGTTAACAATGTGTCTCCCCAGAAACAAGCAGGAAGCAGTTGTGTTTCTACAAACTAGAGAGATACTACCTGTTGCTGAATTCTACGGTCTCCATACCTCAGGGGGGGGGGGGCTTTAATTTGTACAACGCGCAAGAATGGAATTTTTTTTTTATTTCCGTGTCATCATCAACATCAAGTGTCGTCTCCGCAATGAAGGTTGGCAGCAACATACCTCTAATATCCCATGTCTCCTTTTTGCTGGTGCACTCTGCTAGACTGTAAACTTGCGCTGTTACTCTCCCAACTGTTGATTCTTGATTAGTAACAAGCGGCAAAGCACTGGGGGCATTCCCATATATGCTCTGCTTGTTTTCCATCAGTCATCTAAAAGTGTATAAGCTTGTGTCCCATTCAGTTGCTGATTACGCGTTCTTCTGATCTTTCTGGAGAGGTAGCAATTTCTCCCATCTCCTATAGTCACTCTCATTTCTACCATTCAATGTACATTGTCTGGTTCCTTTCTCTCCTTTCTTCTCGTAGGGTATTCTTGACTGCTCTAATCAATTCAATCCTGTCTCTTCTTATTTTGGTGCCGTTCACTAAGGTTTTTCCAGCCAACACATCGGCGCTTTCGTTTTCCTGATCCCAACATGACCGGGACAGTAGATTCATGTAATGGTCTGCGTGTTGTTGAGAAGAGTGGCCCATTCAGTTCTGACCATACACTTTTCTATCTTTGAGATAGAATCTTTGAGAGTACGATATAATCACTGAGTCTATTGGTGGTTGCGTCGCCAGCCAAGTTAGAACTGCTTTCACCGCTTCTATTTCCATTTTCAAACCGATGTTGTAGTGGGGTACGTAGCTGATTTCTCTGCTAATTTCTTATCATATCGGTAGGTCACGAAACCCCAACCACACCTGTTTGTTTCTTGCGTTACTGAGCCGTCTGTGTGAATTATTGTAATGTATGGCTTTGAGTGCTGCAGTATGAGTTCTTGGATCATTCCCTCTGTTCTGTTAGTAGCCCAGTTGTAGCACTATCTTCTTATCTGTATCACAACTATTGTCTATAACTTTCTCTCATTACCAAATTTCACCCATTCACATCTTCTTCCCACTTCCTACAGCTCAGTAACTCTGTAGGGTATTTTCTGCTTCTGCCATCGAATAAATTGCTCTCTTGATACACCTTCCTTTTGTGTTGTCTAGAGATTGATGTAATATGTGATGACCATTACTGGCGACCTTGAGGCAATTTTTAACCTGATCTATTTAATGTCTTGCTTTGATGCTCAGTAGTTCTAGGTGAAACCACATAGTCACGATAGGAGTATCTCTTGTGCATCCTAGGACAGCTCTCATGGCCTCGTTTTGAATTCTCTCCAGTCTATCCACCTGTGTTTGCGACACTGTAAGTAAAGCTAAACCATTATCTAACACATATAATAACACTGCCTGCAACATCTGAAAAAAGTTTCGCTGCGGCATCTCTAGAGATGCCATGATTTTGACAGCACTGACACCCTTCCCAGTTTTATGAATGACATTGTCCATATGTTTCGCGAAAGATAGATTCCTATCAAAAGTTATGCCTAGATATTTCATAGTCTGTTACCTGTCAGTGTTGATGCCCATGCAGGTGGCTTCCTGGTATTGTGTCTGTGACTATGTTGTTGTTCAGTGAGAGCCTTACAACGTTTGTGTTGGTGGTATTGAAGACCGCCTTGTAGTTAGTGCTCCAGAGCGACAAATGTTCTAGATTACTCTGGACGCCATCAATCATTTCTCTTTTGTTTCTGCCTTGCTTGTACAGCAAGAGGTCGTACGCATATGTTAGTATCCTGCTGGGCCCAGCCTCCCGAAGCTGCATTATTTTGTATGCGTAGACGTTAAAGAGTACAGGTGATAGTGGGGATCCCTGTGGCAATCCCGGTGCTATAGTTCTGATCTCTGATGTCGAAGATCCCAATCTCAGAGCCAAAGGTCTGGACATTAACACCATTGCTATCCATCGAATTATCCACAAGTCGATGGTGAGTTCGTTTAGCATGCGTATTAGCAGACCACAGCTGACTCTCTTGCATGCATCTTCTAGGTCTACCGTGGCGATAACTGTTTTCTCCTTTGCATGACAGCCCTCGCTTTAGATGGCATAGGAGAGGATTGCCGCATTTGTGGTCGTGCCTCTACCCGGTATGTATGCACATAGAGTGTCAGGAAGTAGGCCTCTATTTTTCAAATCGAATGCCAGTTTTCTAGTGATTATTTTGCAAGGTGATGATACGATAACTCTTGATGTCGGAGGTGTCTTTGCCAGAGGTAGAAGGTAGCTTTGTAGCCCTTTTTCTGGTATGCGCATTATTTTCAGACTTGTGTTGAAATCATGAACAGTTGTTTCAAGCCGGTCGTCTGCAATATCTTTCAGGAGTCTGTAGCGTATTCCGTCGGATCCTGGTGCATCATCTGATGATTTCTTTATGGTCTATTTTATATCCCCCAACGAGACCAGTTCATCATCAGAGATATCATTTGTTACCAGCAATGCTGTTAAAGAGGTCATTATAGTTTCCCACTTATATCTCTGCCTATCTCTTGCTCGCTTCCCTGCGACTTTACTCTCAAGTAAGGTATTCAACAAGGTGTCATGTCTTTTAATGTGTCTAAAATATTTTATTGTCCTGATCTTTATTTTTCTTAATAATTCTTTCTTCATATTAAGGGATGTTAGAACCTCTTTATTTGTTTTCTTCTCTGTCTACGATGTGGTCCCTATTCTTCTATATATCCCCATCTCAAAGACATTAATTGAATCTTATATTTGTTTGTTTAGCGTTCATGTCCACGTCACTGAAGCTCAATGAAGTCAATGACACTCAGAACAGTAAACGACTTTTGACTAGAGTCACATGGAGACACAAGAAACACCGTGTCACATCTCGACACCATCTGGATAGCTATCTTGCAGAATGTCAGGGGTCACTGCTAAGAGCAACAGAAATCACGTTCGACACAATTCTTGTTGAAATAAATTATTACTGTTTCCAATAAAAAAATATTCAACTATCTCTGATTATTTCTATTGTATTATTTGGTGTTGGCTTCCATTGTACTCTAGCTACTGGAATACTGAGTTCCATTTATGTTTATTTTTTTAATGAAATGTTGTGGTGCCTACTGTTACAATAACTTATATATATAATAGTACTGTGTATATAGATACCACACTATTTATATATGCACACACATACACATACATCCATACATACGTATATACATACATGCACGCACTCACGCACGCACTCATGCATGCACATACACACACACACGCACGCGCACGCACGCACGCACACATACATACATACATACACACACACAAACACACATACATACATACATACATACATACATACATGCATGCATGCACGCACGCACGCACGCACACACACACATACATACATACATACATACATACATACATACATACATACATACATACATACATACATACATACATACATACATACATACATACATACATACATACATACATACATACATATATACATACATACATACATACATACATACATACATACATACATACATACATACATACATACATACATACATACACACACACATACATACATACACACATACATACATACATACACACATACACACACACATATACACACATACACACATACGCATACATACATACATACACACACACACATATACACACACACACACACACACACACACGCACGCACGCACGCACGCACGCACGCACGCACGCACACACACACACACACACACACACAGAGGAAGTAAGAGCTAATCGATATCGCCTCCTTGGATATTCCTTCAATCATTTAATGTATATATATATAAATTTAGATATATATGGTTATTTCCATGAACACGTATCTACTACATATTTCGCCTGTTTACTGAAATTGTACGAAGTTAGATATTATGCACAGGTTCATTCCCAGTTTGTTATAGTTGGCACAGCTGACGTGCCGTCAATGAAATTACATCATTAGCAGACGATGTCGCCAGAAAAACAAAACAAAGTGACTAATGCTATCGGAAATTAAATTATGCCACGATTTACTGCTGCGAATGCGCATCGGAGTAGAAGGAATGATTCTAGAGTTTAGGAGGGGGAGTGTTAGGGATAGGCTTAGATCTAGTTTGCAATCTAGGATGTGTGTGTAACCAGCGAACTACTGGAACCAGTATCACATTATAAGGAATACACTTCACCACTTGCTTGGAGGTATCGATCCTGCATGGGTTTGTCAAGAATGCGTTTACGTCAGTACAGGAAAGTAAACTCCATTCAACTTTCTTTAAACAAATTAAAGTATATTGCTGCTTGAGCTTTTCTCATCTATAAATGTTGTTCCGGAATAGGAAACACTCAACATTAAAGTTTGACTAGAGTTAGTTGTTCCTTTTATCCGATGTGCAGTCCGCAGACATTGGGAACACCCTGGTCAAGTTCAGCTTCTACACAAGCGTTCTTCTAGTTGGGATGATTTTGTATCTTTGTTATTTCCTCAGAACCTTCTACGGAAAGATAATGGAATCCTGTTTTCCAATATAAATATTTATTTCGTTATCATTCCTCACTTGTGCGTGGCACTGCCCTCTAGCACCGTCCCAACGTCGTCGTATGTACTTAATAGATGAGAGTTATGTTTCCCAATACTTCTCACTATTCTTGCTTATGTGACTTTTCGATCATGACAAACCCCCCCCCCCACTTTTTTTATCCCCCCACCTCTAAGACCAGGTTAGCAGCTGTTTTACACAGCGATACGACATTGTTTTGCAGTGAGGCCGGAGCAGTGTTATATTAGTGTCTTATCCCTGAAAGAAAAATTATGTAAATTGTTATCCTTTACTGATCCGTAACAAGGAAGACTTATATTATGGATGTGAACAATGTTTACCTGTCAAGTTTTCTTTCTATAAGTGCTCTATTTCTATACCCGCCTGTCAAGTTTTATTTCTATACGTGCTCTATTTCTATATTCACCTGTCAAGTTTTCTTTCTATAAGTGCTCTATTTCTATATTCACCTGTCAAGTTTTCGTTCTATAAGTGCTCTATTTCTGATATGAAGTGTTGGCTATGTCTGTGCTAATGTCAAGTGTGGGACATATAGTTTGATGTTCTATGTGCCATATCTGAATGGTTTATGAGACTCCTGTTATGTCTGGACAACTGATATGAGAATTGTACATTGATCAATTTTCACACACACACAACGACATCACTGATTTATCTCTAAGTTACGAAGATTTCTCTAAATTTGAAGTTGAGCAAGGTTGGAGAAATTAGTTTGTACTTTCTTAGTCGACAAATACCTTAGGCTATTGATTATGTTCTTGAATTTTGCTGTCCCAGTGTTTTGTATTACTAAGCACACTCATAAAAAAAGCCTTCACGATTTTGTTGTCAAATCTGTCTACCTAGACATTTACTCATATAAAATTCCACATCAGGCAGTGTGCGTAGCTGTCTACCTAGACATTTACTCATATCAAATCCCACATCAGGCAGTGGGCGTAGCTGTCTACCTAGACATTTACTCATATAAAATCCCACACTTTATTTATTATTACGTTGTGCCACCGTTATGCACATTGTAAGCCTAGCACATCCGATTTTCGCATGCCGTGACTATTCAGGTGGGCTACACTAGCCTGTGACATCCTCCCTATCTGTCGCCAGGCACGCGTGTGTGTGTGGTGATTTTTGCTCACGTCTGTCTCGCACGAGGTGTTCCACTGCCTATGAACTTGCCTCGTGTAATTGGACGTACTGTGCCTGTGCCCATCGGGTACTGAACCGTTTCTCATTCGTGAGCCTAGTTCCTTAAGAGGAAGAATTCAACAGAAGAGTTGGACCCTGGCTCTTTCGCCCTCTCAGCCGAGGTGTCATTCACCGACATCGTGAACCCCTCGCCCAAGTTCGAGTCTCACACCACGCGTTTGAGAGCAAGGAGTTCTCGAGCTGAGCGACTTTGTCCCAATAGCGTCTGAGCCCATCAGGTAATGAACCCTTTCTCTCTGCAAGTGTATTTCCGGTATAGGAAAACCTGACAGTGGAGTTTGGCCAGGGCTAAAATTGTTGTCACTCTATCTATGGTTATATGTCTGATGTGATAAATAACAAGACTTTAGAATCTAAACAACACATGCGGTGACGATGAATAAAAAAGAACACACACGTATAAAATATTATCATGTAAAAAAATCACACTTGAACAAAAATGAAACAACGCTTCTGTTGTAAAGTCATCTTATATTTTATTAATATTCAATCAAAACTCTTCCTGATTATCCAATGAAGGATCAAATTTTATAAGCAGTTATTTAATATAATAAGAATTTCCAGACGCGGAATTTCTGTGGGTGTCAATAATGTCCGACTAGAGTAACCACTGGGCAACATGAAACCTTAGCAGATGACATGCATGTTTATTATTCTTTCTATATTGAGGTTTTATTTTTATATTCATAATTTTTCTTATGAAAACTTCATCTATACAATAATGCTTTTCAAGCTGTTATTGCTCTTTTGTGTCATGTTTTTGATGCTTTGTTTTTTTCTTTGTATATACGCACCCACTGTGGTTGGGCGGTGGTTTAGAGAATTACTACACAGTAAGATGGACGGGGAGCCTCTCTATACCGTTTTCTTGTGTATGAGGCTCATCAGAAAGAAGCAACAACTCAGGACGTCTCTAGCCTTTTGTCTTGTACATTTGGTTAAATTCTTGGAGCCATCGATTAATTTCAACATAACCAGTCTGAATTTTGTGCCGGGGTTTGTGCAAAGTAGACCATATATTATCTGCAATAGCTTGGAGCAGTGCATATAAATAAACCTGCCTTCATGGCATCTGATAGTTATTTTCTAACTCTCTCCCCCTGTGGGTGGGTTATCCACACACTTCCGTATGTATAATATATAACATCCGTATTCGTTCTACAAGAGCCAATATGTCTTCTTGTAAACATAAATAACATTAGACAGTACAATGTTGCTTCAAATAATTGTTTATATAAGTATATTCTTGAACGAATACGGATGTAATATATTTGTGTTACCGACGATACTTCAAAACCTGTACGGAATGTTCGCTGTTGTTGTAATAGTCCTTGTCTTGATTCGTCCGTTCTCAGTGACTTGAGTACACAGTTTGAATGTCTTGACACAATCGTATCTTGTTTTTGAGAGATGCGGTTAGTCAAGTACGGAAAAACCATTCACTCTAGTTATCAGACGATTCGTTGCCATTAGAACGGACTGGTTCAATTCCCGTTTGTCTCAAGAATTGTTAATTTATCCTCTTGTTTCCTACTTGAATGTACTTGTATAATTACTTAAAGGCACTATAATTTCTTAACTAAATAACTGCATGAAACAAATCACTTGCATCGGTTATATTTTTCAACCGCAGGTAAGCTAAGTTAGGGATTTCGTATAGTCTATAAAAAGAAAACTGACATCGAAAACATCACCGATGTATGTTGCCACAGCTGTGATTTTTCACTAGTTCTGGGGGTGGGGGGGGGGGTTGACAATATCTAGTGTCGTGGATATTGTGGTCAAAATTGCTTTTATCTGGGGATTTTCATGAAATTCTAGTATTATTTCTTTAAATATATGAAATTCTAGTATTATTTCTTTAAATATATGAAATTCTAGTATTATTTCTTTAAATATATGAAATCCCTCATGTTTATAATAACAGTCACCTTCTTCTTCTTCTTTCGTTCACTTGAAACATGTCTATATCTGTAATTCTGTCTCCTTAATAAAACCCACTGTCTTTTGTAGTTCATACAGTGTCCCATAGAGTTTTGATTCCAGTGTTGTTTCCTCTGGCCAATATGTCTGCCTCAGCGTTTCATGCTCAGAACACTCTTGAAGTATATGTTTGGCACTCTGTGCTGCCTGTCCACATGTACACATGGCTGTGTTGCCAATCTTGAACTTTGTATACATGTGACTGCGGAGTCGGTTGTGTCCTGTTCTGAGACGTAGAATTATAACTTGTTCTGGTCTGTTCATAATATGATAGTCATCTTGTGTTGGTGTTTGTGGCTTTCTTATTGACTTAATCATTTGTTTTTTCTGATGCTACGGGATTGGTATATCTGGTTGGTCTTCGGCTGCACCTTCCTTAGCCAGTTGGTCTGCTTTTTCATTTCCTGGTATTCCACAATGAGAGGGTATCCACTGCATGGTTACCCAATACTGGTAAGACAATTCGCTAAGTAGTTTTTTCAAGTCTGTTAGTTTTCCAGACTTGAGAGCTTGAAGCACTGACCTTGCATCTGTCAGGAATACAACAGGCTGTTGGTCAGAGTTGGAGTTCAGCAGTTTTTTAGCTGCCACACTAATTGCCTGGATTTCTGCATCATAATTATTGCAGAATTTTCCTGTCGGTGTTCTGATTGTACGAGTATCTCTAGGCTTGTGTGGATATTCTATATATACACCTTCACCTCCATTCCTCATGGCATTCTGTGCTGACCCATCTGTGTATACTCTGACCCATATATCTTGTGGATATTCCTCATCCAGGAAACTGAGGGTGACTGTCCTTCGCTGCACACTGTTCTGTTCGTCCACGCTTAGTATTCCTTTCACATGGGTCTGAATATATATTGGCATTCCATGTCTTTCACTCCACGGGGTTTGTTCTGGTACAGGCCTTAAGGGGCTGTCAACTTCAGGTAGGTCTGTAAGTTGTCTGCGGAGTCGTTTAGCTTGATGGATAAAGCTGCTTCTTTTCAGTCGTCCCATTGCTAGATTTTGGAATCTTTCCTTCATTGGATGACATGGCATACACTGAAACTTTTCTGCCTGAATTAGTACTTTTGTGTCTCTGCGTTCGCCAAGTGTTTGCATTCTTCCCATTTTCTGCATCTCTGCTATGGGTGTTGATTTCATTGCTCCCAACATTATTCTAAGTGCCTGGTTTTGCACTTTATCTAGATCTTGCAATGTGGTGTTTGATGCAGGACACCACGCAGCTGAACCATATTCCAGGTGTGGTCTTATGCCTTGCTGGTAAACTTTACTGAGTATATTCCCACTGGCTCCCCATGTGGTTCCACTTAGTTTTCTCAGGATAGCTAACTTCCTCCTGGCTTTTGTTGTAGCTTTGTTTATGTGCTGCTTCCATGTCAGTTTATCATCAAAAGTAACTCCGAGGTATGTGGGTTGTTTGTCTTCTTTCAAGAGCTCTCCATCTATTTTGATATGACCGGCTTTTTGTTTTGGTGAGAGGGTAAAAAGTGTAGTGCTGCACTTATCTGTGTTAATGCTGACGCACCATCTATTAGTCCATAAGGTTAGGGCATCGATAGCTCTTTGTATTTGTTTAGTGGCCACTGTCGCATGTTCTTCTGTGCACCAGATCACCAGGTCGTCAGCATACATTGCCACTTTGATCCCGTGTGGTAGTTCCGCAACTAGGTCATTGATGTAAACCAAGAAAAGTGTGGGCGACAGGACTCTTCCCTGGGGGACTCCATGACGCAATAGAACTTTCTTGCTCTTGCGACCATCTAATTGTACCCTGGCTCTTCTATTATGCAGGTATGCTTTTACCCATTTGTACATTCTTGAGCTAACCCTGCAATTTCGCAATTTCTTTAGGAGCCATTCTTTCCAGACCTTATCAAATGCTTTTCTGAGGTCTATCCATGCTGCTAGTACCAGTTTCTTATCTTGGAAGGCATCCTCAATCTCTTGGGAGAGGTAGGTTGCCTGATCTTCAGTAGAGTAGCACTGTCTGAAACCTGCTTGCTGTGATACCAGAAGGTTTTCACTTTCAAGGTACCACTGCATCCTAAGATTGATAATGCGTTCCATTGTTTTGCCACCTAAAGTGGCATGTATTCAAACAAATACTTGGGCACTAATTTAGGGGAGTACGGTTTTTAAGTTTATTACAGAAAGAAGCTACCGCTTTGACCTGTGTTCTATTCAATTATATAGTCTGGGGCTTTGTTATTTATTTCTATAGGGCTACCTGGGTTATTACAAAACGTCCGCGTTAAACCTTTTGTAGGTATGATTTGACACTGATAGACAAAGGTGGTAAATATATATATATATATATATATATATATATATATATATATATATATATATATATATATATATATATATATATATATATACTTAATTAGTTATTTCGAACACTACAATGATCCATGTCTTTGTAGTGCCCATATCTATAGATTTCTGCGTTATTCCTCACAATATAATGGTTTACCCATTCATAAATAATGGTATATATTATAAATTAATATATATCAATTGAGTTCCGGTTCTTTGTCATTGATTTATTCTTTACATATTATCTGGTAGTGGCTTCCCTTTTGATTCTGACAGAGTCAGTATAGACAATAAAATGATAATTTGAAGACCACTAAGAAGAAAGAAAGATCCAAACATAGGAAGATTTTCTTTCGGAAGCATAAAGGGTGCCACTAATGATCCAGTTCTTGCTAAGGCACTACAGTAACTAAAAGCCATAGTTCTGATACCTGTAGGAAATAGTTCTATAGTCAACACAACTACTGGACCAAATGCAGCTTCAGACATCATGTTTGCTCCTAGCGCAAATATCAGTGTGGATAAGCCTTGTGCGTCTCCAGATGCTAATAGCTGCACAGCAGCTACAGTAAACGAGCATATGCAAGACAGGGAGAGAAACACAACAAAGACATGTTTTCTCCCCATTTTTGTAATAAGAACAGGCCCAATAAGTCTTATTAAGAAACTTAGAAAGCCGTACAGACAGAAATTTAAAAAAAAGTTGCCAGAGAGGTTTTTAAGGCCAAATCCAATCATATAATTCCCAAATGAAAGTGTAAACCAAGTCATTCCCATGACGACGGTTTCTTTCCTGAGAGATTTTCTACAGAGATTAAGATACGAATAATTAGAGTGATCTTTCATGTTTTTCTTCTCTGTCTCTGCCACAGTTTCAATTGTACTTGTATCTGGTACATGTTCTCTGTTTATCCGAGCTATTCTACTCAAAACTTTATTTGCTCTTTCAAGTTTTCCATGAACTGTTAAGAATCTCAAACTCTCTGGAAGCCAAAATACAGGCAAGAAAGCGACCAAAGCTACAATAGCAGTAGCAATATGTACATGTCGCCAGTCTTTGAGAGCTACCACGCATAATGCAAACAATAATGTACATAGATTCCAGAAAGGAAATGTCCCGACAAAAGCTCTCCACCATTCAGGAATAAATTCACAAGTATAGACAATAACAGATGTGATAATACCTCCAGTTCCAAATCCAATGAAGAATCTAATAACAGCATACATCTTCCATGAAACTGAAAAGATGGCAATGAAATTGGTTATAACTAGAAGGGCAGAGTTTCCGTGGATACATAATTTTCTACCAAACCTATCTCCGAGGTATCCACACACGAAAGCCGCCACCAAAACCCCGATCATTTGGACAGTATAAATAAAAGATGGTATCCAGGAATCGTCACAAACTAAAGCCCACTCAGTAACAATGGTAGAAGCCTCGTCACTGAATATTAAATTATCGCACAACCTTACAATATCGCAAGACGACATGCTTGTTTCGTTGTTAATCTTGCTATTATTATCCTGCGTGTTTGACATAGCTATGTTATTAGAATATTTCATAATTTTCGTTGAGTTAAACATTACATTGTCGTGACATCTCCATCCAGGGTTGTAACTTCCAAACATCATGAAATATAGGCAAAAAGCTATTAGAAGCAGTGGAAAATATGCCAGAGGAAAGAATATTCGTTGAAATCTGCCACATCCTCCAAGATCATTGAATATGTTGTCAATGGTATACACTCTGTGAATATATTAAAGCCATACTCAGTGTTATATCTTGTCACATTCAGTGTTATATCTTATCACATTTAGTGTTATATCTTGTCACATTCAGTGTTATATCTTGTCACAGTCAGTGTTATATCTTGTCACATTCATTGTTATGTCTTGTCACATTCATTCAGTGTTATATCTTGTCGCATTCAGCGTAATATTTTGTCACATTAAGTGTTATATCTTGTCACATTCAGTGTTATATCTTGTTACATTCAGTGGTATGTATGCTACATTCAGTGGTATGTATGTTACAGTCAGTGGTAATCCTGTTACATTCAGTGGTATGTATGTTACATTCAGTGGTATGTATGTTACATTCAGTGGTAATCCTGTTACATTCAGTGGTATGTATGTTACATTCAGTGGTATGTATGTTACATTCAGTGGTATGTATGTTACATTCAGTGATATGTATTTTACATTCAGTTGTATGTATGTTGCAGTCAGTGGTAATCCTGTTACATTCAGTGGTATGTATGTTACATTCAGTGGTATGTATGTTACATTCAGTGGTATGTATGTTACATTCAGTGGTATGTATGTTGCAGTCAGTGGTAATCCTGTTACATTCAGTGGTATGTATGTTACATTCAGTGGTATGTATGTTACATTCAGTGATATGTATGTTGCAGTCAGTGGTATGTATGTTACATTCAGTGGTAATCTTGTTACATTCAGTGGTATGTATGTTACATTCAGTGGTATGTATGTTGCAGTCAGTGGTAATCCTGTTACATTCAGTGGTATGTATGTTACATTCAGTGGTATGTATGTTACATTCAGTGATATGTATGTTGCAGTCAGTGGTATGTATGCTACATTCAGTGGTATGTATGTTACATTCAGTGGTATGTATGTTACATTCAGTGGTATGTATGTTACATTCAGTGGTATGTATGTTACATTCAGTGGTATGTATGTTGCAGTCAGTGGTATGTATGTTACATTCAGTGGTATGTATGTTACATTCAGTGGTATGTATGTTGCAGTCAGTGGTAATCCTGTTACATTCAGTGGTATGTATGTTACATTCAGTGGTATGTATGTTACATTAAGTGGTATGTATGTTACATTCAGTGGTATGTATGTTACATTCAGTGGTATGTATGTTGCAGTCAGTGGTATGTATGTTACATTCAGTGGTATGTATGTTACATTCAGTGGTATGTATGTTGCAGTCAGTGGTAATCCTGTTACATTCAGTGGTATGTATGTTACATTCAGTGGTATGTATGTTACATTCAGTGGTATGTATGTTACATTCAGTGGTATGTATGTTGCAGTAAGTGGTAATCCTGTTACATTCAGTGGTATGTATGTTACATTCAGTGGTATGTATGTTACATTCAGTGGTATGTATGTTACATTCAGTGGTATGTATGTTGCAGTCAGTGGTAATCCTGTTACATTCAGTGGTATGTATGTTACATTCAGTGGTATGTATGTTACATTCAGTGATATGTATGTTGCAGTCAGTGGTAATCCTGTTACATTCAGTGATATGCTTGTTACATTCAAATTTATGCCTGTCACATTCAATGTTATGTCTATCGTTAGAAATGTACATGTAACAGTCACTTAAATTCATCAGCATCAAGTGTTTTCTCCACAACGAAGGTTGACTGCAACAGGACTCCAACATCCTATATCTCTTGATTTTGTGGTGCACTCTATTCGAATGTAAACTGTCAACCTCGTGATGATTCTCCCCACGTGTGTATCTGCTGACTTCTTTATCGTCTCCCCTCTACTCTACTCTCAAGTAAGGTCTTAAACAGGGTGTAATTTCTTTTAATATAAGTTCAAAATAATATTTATGTGTTTAATCTTTATTTCCATCTATTTTTGTTAAAAAATAAAGTGTTGTTACAACCTATTTTTTCGGTTTCTTCTCTTCCCGGGAAGTTCTTCCTACTCTTTAATATTTTTGTTGTTCGAGTAACACACATGATTATTATAATTGGTGCATCTACTTTACGATATTTTGTTAGAGTTATTCTCATAACTGGGAGTTTGTAGATCGAGTAATGTCTGCAAAAGTCCTTGGAGTGTTCGGGAATGAGATGAGTACTGTATATGATTTTTAACTACTAGTGACCGCTGTTTACCTGCTGCATACCTCCTCTTTTCACAAGATACGGTATGCCTTTTTTGTTACCGTACAGCACCATGTAGCCATAATATGTGCAAGTTTTTTCCATGTATATTGATTTATTTCAAAAACATTCAGTGAGATCTTTAACAAGATCTTTTAGCTCTTCTGTCGGCCACCTTGAGAATATACGATGTTTGGTAACTCACCATAGAGAATGTTTCTTCTACATATCCACATCTCAGAGTCATCAATTTTGTCTTTAAATTGCAGGTTGTTTATCCATGTTACTGAGTCATACATTAATGTAGAATAGATGCAGCAGTTCATAATTTTACAATGAGTTTATAATTTTACTATGAGTTTATATTTCAACTATGAGTTTATAACTTAACTATGAGTTTATAATTCAAATATGAATGCCCAACGCATTTGTACATGTCCGTCTCCAGTTAAGACCATCAAACACAATTGATTATGACCCCATTTCTGACGTTTTTGACTATTTTTGGGAGTTCGGTTGACCACTATTTACACACGTGTGGTCCATGTCAAAAATATCAACAGGTACACGAAGTATATAAATAGTGACCAAACGAAAACCCAACAATGCTCAAAATAGTTACGAATCGGGTATTAATTAATTCTGTTGGAAGGTCGTCTATACCACCGACATTCTCGACTTTGTGACTACATGAGAATAGTCTCAATGATGAGGATAAAATGTCAAAGATATTGGTATCTGGAATCATGTCTTGACATCTGATGTAGAAAATAATGTCATATAATAGCAAACAACATCAACTTACCTGGTAGAATCAGATACTTCATCAATGTTCTCTAACATGGATCTTTGACTTTCTTTAATGTCTAGCTGTTTATTTTCTCTCGTCTCCATTTTCTGTTATGGAAATTTAATTTTTTTAAACATCAAATGTATTATATTGAATTATATATTGCAATATATCTAAAATAAACTGGATGTTACTGAGATGCAATTTCTGTGAAGTGATGAAAATACCGTGGACAGAAAAGGAAAAGAAAACTCCATGGACAGAAAAGAAAATACCATGGACAGAATAGAAAATACCATGGACAGAAAATAAAATACCATGGACAGAAAAGAAAATACCATATACAGAAAAGAAAATATGATAGACAGAAAAGAAAATACCATTTACATAAAAGAAAATACAATGGACAGAAAAGAAAATAACATATATAGAAAAGAAAATAATATTTACAGAAAAGATAATACCATGGACAGAAAAGAAAATACCATGGCCAGAAAAGAAAATAGCATATACAGAAAAGAAAACTACTGTAGACGTTTGTGAAGAAACTGGAGAAGAATGACAATTTATATATAGCACATATAGAAGCAGATTGTCTATATATCATTGGTTTATATTATGAGAACAGCGTAACTCGAACATTTAGTTATCACCCAAAATATCAAGGGTAGAACAGAGAGAAGAGAGAGAGAGAAAAAGAAAGAAAAAGGTGGTTGCTGGATGTAAAATTATTTTGGCATGGGAGAACAGTGAGAGTCAATCATTATTCTTCTCTTCTTTATTAACATTTACTTAGTAACTCCCGTTCTACGACATGTAACAGCAACTGATAATATTGATCGTATAGCTGGGTCAGAACAAGATTACAAGTGTTTACAGAAAAACTGGGAAAAGTTACCAGAAATATGATGTAGAAATGGATGTCCAGGCTAAACTTAATTTAGAATAGAAACTTCAGTCTTTCTATATATCTATTTGCTAAACTCTTTGCTGCTTTTGGGTGTCAGGGGTAGAAGAGTTTTCTGGAGACGACCCTGTGCTGATCATATTTTTGACTTTGTCGCCTCTTTTATTTCAGTGGTCCATCGTTTTTGTAGACGGCTTCTAGGTCTGCCTTCGCTGTATCTGTGTAGCATAGCTTGCTGTGGTATGTTGTCTGATGGTAGTCTGCTGATGTGTGCAAACCATTTTATCTGTTGTCTCTTGATTTATTCCAAGATTGGGGTGGTGCCGTTCTTTTGTCGAAAAGGACATTCCTCGCCGTGTCTGCGATATTCCTATGATTCTACGTAAGCATGCCCTTTCAACTGTCACAAGTTCACATTTGTCTTGTGCTGTCATTGTCCATGTTTGACATTTCATATGTTTGACATCCATAAAGAAGAACTGGTTCAATATAAAATCCTAGCACTCGAATACTCATACACAATTTTAGTACTACATTGTATATAATATTTCTCATTTTTTGTAATGTCGATTTGGCGTGTGCTATCCTGCTATTTATCTATACCAATATGTACAGAAACATGAATATCTATATACGATGATGTTGTTCCTCCTTCGCAAACGAAGTTGAGCATGGAATGTAAAAAAAACAATAAAAATGTTGTAAACAAGTAAAAAAAAGCATTTGTGACTGTCCATTTTGGTTTGGGTTTGCGAGTTCGCAGATGTCCGATGAGTCCAATTCATGCCAGAAAAGTTATATTGTAGTGCATGGAGGTGAGCAGAGTTTCCCGAGTCGGAGAGTTTTCGGATTTGCGCTTCCGTCGCTTGTAAATTACCCGCAGTGTTTCTTTTTTTCAAATTTAGGGATGCCAGTAGTGATCTTGGTGTGCCAAGCTGAGCTATCAAGGAATTTGTCCTGCTACAAGAGAGAACCTGCGGGAGTTTGAGAATGAACGCTGAAGAAGGAGAATATTATTTCAAATTATGTGTAGTATTGATCACAAATACAAGTCTATATATTTGTTCAAATTATACGTCGAATCATTCACAAATACAAGTCTACATATTTGTTCAAATTATATGCCGAATTTGTTCAGAAATGCAAGTTTAAAGATTTATTAAAATTATATGCTGAATTTGTTCAGAAATGCGAGTTTACAGATTTATTAAAATTATATGCTGAATTTGTTCAGAAATACGAGTTTACATATGTGTAATATGATCGAACTAAGATAATTCTAAACAATAACGTACATCCAATATGTGAACAGACGAGGCATACAGGACAATATGCTTAGACTGAATACATTTTAAACTCAGAATATATTAATGCTAAATTAATCTACATATGACAAAAATGATTCATATATTTTAATGTGAAAAAGAAAGATTATAACCACACAGATGTTTTATTCTCAAACATGCAGACACATATACCATTCAAGTCTCTCTTGCTATCATGTACACACATACGTACATCCACACACGCACATGCAAGCCAAAATTCCTTTCCACAAAAACCTCATGCACATAAACTTTGATAGAATCGGTTAGAGCACTTGTGGAATAAGTGACGGCCCGCTGGCAAAATGCGGCATGCTAAACTATTTTCTTTCACAAGCCAGGCAGATCTGAATGCCGTACAAACATTTGCCACAAATATACATAAATATATATATATATATGTATGTATATGTGTGTGTATGTGTGTGTGTGTGTGTGCCAGTGTGCGCGTGTGTTTGTATGATTATATTTGTGATGTGTGTATGTTTATGTTTTGTTGTATAATCTCGACAATGTATATATCTTTTGTTTCTGCCCTATCTGTAGTATAGATATTGCTTAGGTGTATTTGTTCATTATTGTGTTCTTGTGTATACTAGATATGCTGTCTTGGTAGTTCTTGTTTGATACAGTTATTTTCTTGGATCAGTGTTTATATCATAGCCGTTGGACTCCGACAACATAACAGCAGACATAATAAAAACTGTGTAAATGAATTTGGTGTGGAAACTATCGCGGAATGTTGCAATGACATACATGAAATAGACGACATACCTAAAGATATGACAGCACCATCTTCTTCTTCTTCTGCGTTTACTCTCATATAACCACAATGAATATATCGTGTGATTTCCGCCGAGGAACGTAAATTACGTTGTACTGCATGCTCCACAGTAAAACTCTGCTATTTACATCTCGGTTGGCTCACTTTGTGGTCTGGACGTCTGAGGTCCAGCACATCAGTTTTCGTCATGACTTTAATTCGGGTAGTAGGCTTCCCTAGTCTGTGACATCGTGTCTATCTGTCGACGGGCACACGGGTGTGTAGTGACTCTTCGCCGAGAAGATTGTTGTTCACGTCTATCTCGCACGAGGTGTTTCCGTCGTCTGTGAACTTGCCTTGTGTAATTAGACGTTCTGTGCCTCTGTCCATCGGGTACTGAAACTTTTCTCATCCGCGAGATTGGTTCCTGATGATGAAGAATTTCACAGTAGAGTTGGACTTTCGCCTTCTTAGCCAAGGTGTCGTTCACCGACATCGTGAACCCCTCGCCCAAGTTGAGTCTCACACCACCCAGAATATATAGAACAATAAGTTTAATGATCATTGGACAAAGCAATCTCATTAAGAAACAGAGAAATATGAACAGAGGGAAAGTAAGATGTAAAAAAAGCAGTGCAGATGCCATTTTACAGTCAGACAAATGAGAGATACCAACTTTGGAAAAACCTAACACAATATGGGGTTCCACAACATCTAGTCAGTGTAGATGTGTAATCAATTGGGATATGTAGAAGTAGTTACACAGGCAGTCAATGTGAAATTAGACCGGGTGTTGTGCTTTCAGATAAATTCCGCATACACTCTGGTGTTAGTTAGTTAGTCGTTGGATCATCGTCACTGCACTCCGGACAAGTCCATGAGAACCTATGGACTCTGGAGTGAGACAAGGATGTGTTCTATCTCCCTTGTTATTCATCACATATATCGACCGCATATGTAAAATTGCAGAAACTAATAAAGAAGACAATCTAAACAACCTCCTGAGCAAACTTCTTTTTTACAGACTATAAATCAATAATAGCAACAACAAAAGAACTACTACAACAACGTATAAACAGACTCCACACAACATGTAAGGACCTTAACATGAAGATAAGCACAGAGAAAAACTGAGGTAATGTCAATCACAAAAACAGAAAGAAACACCACTATTCTAATCGATGATCAACTACTTAAACACTGAAAGAATTCATGTATCTTGGAAGCATCATATCATCAAATGGGAGAAACAACAAAGAAATCCACATAGATGCAACATAGCATATACTATTTTATAGCAGATGTCTCTTACTTGCAAAAACAAACATGTGAACATGTACACCAAAGCAGCGCTATATAAAACGATCCTCATACCATTACTATGCTACCAACGTCAAATATTTCTATACACCAGAAGGTGATTTGCACAATTGATTTGACTATAAATATGTATGCGTAAAAGACCATGCAAGACATTGTTTTGTTGGAATGCACACAAACTTGTGATCAATAAGCCCATAACCCTTCAGGGTCGTAGGGGTACCAAATTGGATGCTTCAGCACACAGAGTCCTCCAGCTAATTATATCCTCAGCGATGCGGATGAGTGTGGAAATATCTTGCCCTGTCCATTCCTTGATGTTGTCTGTCCATGTCTTTATTTGACCTCCTCTGCTTCTTCCACCCTCGACAGTTCCCTGCAGTATTGTTTTTGACAAGGAATCGTGCCTGCATACATGTCCGAACCATGCTAGTTTTATATAAATTTGTGATATATTACAGTGGTAACCATTTTCAGCACATACGAATGGTAAATGATTTTGTTTAGCATCATAAGACCTATGCGTGTCATCTATGAACGGTAGTTTATTGTCTTTGCCTGTTAGAAGAATATCTATTTTTTCATATTCCTGATCAGCAATTATTACCACAAATTCATTGCATTCTTTGAGATTAAAACTTCTTGCATGTTCAGTAATTGACCTTTTGTCAACATCAATACAAATTATGTATTCATGTGCAGGAATTCATTTTTAATGTATATTTAAATGTAGTACTGGAATTGTTGTGTATGTGCCGCATTATTTGAAGACCTTAAATTGCTTCTTGTTTTGTAGATGGATTTAAGCAATACTATTTTCTGCTTCTGGTTTTGTAGATGGATTTAAGCAATACTATTTTCTGCCTGCTGCTGTTTCATATCAACAATGAAATATATCTGAATATATTTTGAAACATTATTCTATAATGGCCACAACTGAACAATACAATACTAAATCTGTCCCTTATCTGTGAATGTGGGCATGAACCCATTTTATGTGATTATATTTGATATAAAAGAGATTATGGAAAGAGCAGAATTATAGGATTATATAGCATTTTGAAAAAAAAATGCTTTGAGTCTGTAGTATCCCCAGCTAAAAATATTAGTAGAAACAAACGGTGAGAGTTTGAATGTAGAATAACTGTGCGATCACAATGTAACCAATGTTACCGTTATTGCAGATATCAGTCAGCTCCTCCATATTGTATTGCTGCCTTTGAAGGATGTGCCTGTCATGTTTTTTACCGTGTCTATTACTGGTGCTTTGCTATGTGGTGCATATTTAACTGCGTCTTCAATTTCGGATTTCAGGATACATGGTTTTGTGTCTTTTTCTATTGTATTTATTGTTGTAATCACTTCTTCTTCATTTAAGTTTAACAGTTGGTTGAAATAATTTTTCCATCTTTCCATGATCTATGTTGGCTTATTTAGTATATTGCCGTGTTCATCATTGATTATTAATGTTGGCTTGTGTCTTTTTTTTTACTTCTCATGTTTTGTACTTGTAGATCATCGTTGGTGCGTTTTGTCTACCCGTGTTGATCATTTCTCCATGACTTAACGTTTACAGATTTAACGATTTTCTTGGTGTTAATCTTTGATGTCGTGTATGCTAAGTTATCTTCGTGTGTTTTGTGTGTTGTCCATTTCTTGTATTTTTTTTTATCTTTCGTTGCGTTCTTTACCTCTTCTGTCCACCAGGCTGTTATGTTTGGTTTCGTACTTTTATGGGGTTTTTATACCCGAATATATTTCCTGTTGTTTGAATGATGGCATTTTTGAAATATTTCCATTCATCGTATATATGCTGGCCGTTCTATATTCTTCACATTCTTTTGCTCCCTATTTATTTGGTAATGCTATAAATTTTATTTTAGAAAGTCTTCAGGTAAGTGAGCACTATCACAAACAACATTAAATAATGTTATTACTTTTATTACTGTATCTTCCAGCGCCTCTAGTTCTTTTTAGAAATATTATCGGGGCCTGTTGCTTTCTCTTTTTTCATGTGTTTTATGGCATCTATAATTTTCTCTTCTAGTATTGGTGGTCCCTAACAGTATAATTTATTTTCTATTAATTCTGGTCTTCCACCATAAAGCTCTTCTATTTATTCTGTCCATCTTTTACAATGTCTTATTTCTTCAGGAGCACTTTGCCATTTTTAGATTTCGTGCATCCTGTGTTATACTTTTTTTTTTTATTTTCATATGTGTGAATTGCAATTAATACTAAACAAATATAATATTCAGTCGTTTTTGTAATAATATCAAATGTTGTGTTTGACTTTCATGTTTGTTTTTTTTACAGTTGGGAAAAAAACAGACAACAGCGACAGATGCAATGCAGTACTCTATCTAGCATTAGCTATATGCGCTTAACTGTGGTTGTCGGATAGTGTTTTTTATGAGTTGTATCATATATCGTTTTTCTTCTTTCTTAACGAGACTTACTCAATTATCACTCATTAGCAATATGTAGCCCCCATCCTCAGTAGTTTGAAAACGCACACACACAAAAAAACGACGAAGGAGAAATAAAGAAGTCAACGAAGAAATTGATTACTTCCATCAACTGTTAAGCTGGAGAAGCGAATATATCAATAAATACAATAAAACAGGACATAGAACCATACATTCTGCAATCTGAAATTCAAGTCGCAGTTAAATAGGCACCAAACAACAAAGCACCAGAAATAGATGAATATCTATAGAACTACTACAAATGCTAAGAACGACAAGTATAAAGTGGCTATATAGACTGTTCAAGGTGGAATGGAAGACACAAAAGACACCACTTGAATGGAATTCAAAGGTGATTGTTCCCATCTGGATGGGAAAAGGCAGTAAGAGGGACTGCACTAAGTACAGAGGCATATCACTCTTAAGCCACATAGGAAATATCTTTAGCAAGATACTAGAGAGAAGGATGCGCCCGTATATAGAACCACGACTCAACAACACATAAATGGGCTTCCAAAAAATAAAAGCTGTACATATGCAATCTTCACCCTCAAACAACTTTCAGAAAAAGCGATAAAACATAACCAACACATATCTGGCTTTGATGGGCAAAGAGAAAGCTTTTGATATAGTGAATAGAGTACAACAATGGACAATACTACAGACATATGGAGTTCCCAAACATCTGATAAGTCAATGTCAGAGCAAATACTCCAATAGTCAATGCTCAGTAAGAACGAGCACAGGTACATCTGATAATTTTCAAATTCACTCAGATGTGAGACAGGGATGTGCCTATCCCCCCTATTGTTCATTGAATATAAAGATAACATCTGCAAAATAACAAACACAACGGAAGAAAACAATCTGAAGTATAACTTAGACGAACTACTATTTGCAGACGACCAAGCACTGGTGGCATCATCAGAAGAGGAACTACAAAAACAAATAAATAGATTACATCGAACATGCTATACCTTTAACATGAAGATAAATATAGAAAAGACCGAAGTAATGAAGATAGGAATAACAGAAAGAAACACCTATATATGTATTGAAAACAATAGACTTAACCAAGTGACAGAATTCACATACATAGGAAGTAATTAAACCACAGACGGCAAGAGCAGCAAATAAGTACACAATATGTGTAGTAAAGCATACCAAGCCCTAGGGTAAATGACACCAATCTTCGGAAACAAAACTGTAGATTTAAGTACTAAAATAACACTATTCTAAACGATCATTATGCCAACGCAGTGCTACCACAGTCAAACATGGACAACGACAGCACACGACAAACGTAAACTTGTAACAGCCGAAATAGTATGCTTATAGGGCATTAGACAAAACACAGGCACCGCCACAATCGTGGAATATATTAAGAGACAACAGATCACATAGTTTGCACACATCAGCAGACTACCATCAGACAGCATATCACAGCAAGCCATGCTACACAGATACAGTCAATACAGACTTAGAGACCGACCACGAAAACAATGGAATAATGAGGCGACAAATTCCACACTATACTCAGCACACAAGAAGGTCGTCTCCAGAAAACTTTTCTACCCGTGACGCTGAAAGGCAACAAATAATTTAGCGAAAAGATAAAGAGATAGATAGATAAAATATAGAACAATTACTTTTTCCTGTCGCATAGCAAAAATATTGTTAAGGATTATTATGAGAAGAACAACACAGTAAATTAAAGAGCAAATAGTAGATGAACAATTTGGTTTTGTTGAAGGGTAAAGAAAACAAAACGCTATATTTACTTACATTAAGAACTTTAATTGAAAGACTACTATAAGTTCAGAAAGATATATACGTTTGCTTTATTGATAACACCAAAGCATTCGACAAATTAAAACACGACCAGATTATCAAAATGCTAGAAGATATTAATATGGACAGTAAAAATCTTAGAATTGCGCACTATATACTGGCAACAAGTAGCAGCTATGGAAGTGAATAATGTAACTGGGAATAAAGTATACACAAATAAAACAAGGTGTACGCCAGAGATTTGTATTGTCACCAGGTTTATTTTCTTTTTACAGTGGGAATATCTTGAGATCAATTAAGAATATGACAGGCATAACAATAGAAGGACACAATATCAATAATCTACAATATGCAGATGATACTGATTTGATAGCAGAAAGCCAAGAACATCTCCAAGATCTGTTAAACAGGACGGTGATAGAAAATTAACAAAAAGGTCTTAGTTTAAACATAAAAAAGACTGAAACAATGATCATATCAGGAAATAGTATCCCAACAAATAGTAACATAGTAATAAATGAGTAAAAACTTAAAGCAGGTGAATAGTTTCAATTATTTAGAAACATTAATAACTTCAGATGGTAAATGCAAGTTTGAAAATATAAGCAGAATAAGACAAACAAAAGCAGCATTCTATAAAATAAAATATATCCTATGCAACAATTCCATATCGATGAATACTAGAAAACGCGTCCTCAAATCACAAAAGTCATTGAAGGCAGCGGAAATGTGGTTTATTCGAAGAATGTTACGAATTCCTTGGGCAGCAAAGATTACTAATGAAGAATGTCTTAGAAGGATGAATGTGAAAAGATGCATTATTGATAGTATAAGAAAAAGACAGTCAACATTTATTGGGCACATAATGAGAAGAGGAGGCAATGAGAATATAGTGACAACAGGAAAGATAAAAGGGAAAAGATCAAAGAGAAGACCCAGAGAAAAGATATTGGACAGTTTGACTAAATGGCTTCGATTAACGACACCAACAGAGATGATGACATATATGAGAGATCGATGTACATGGAGAAATATGATTGTCAACGCAATTCGGCACGGCGCTTGAGGATGATGACACACATATGTTACAGCGTCTTAATAATCCTTCATATAGCAGGTACTAGCAGATAATGTATAATATGTTTTGGGGGTTAAAAACACATTAACTCATTTTACATCGTATTTAACCTACACATAATTGAGCAGACTTAGTACTAAAGTAAGCAGTTCATGCATTATTGTTCTACAGATGGAAACAGTACATTTCCGTTACACAATGTTTAACAGCATTTGAAGGCAGATGAAACGTAGATAGAAAACATTAATTCGATAGATACTATAGCAATGGTAATATGATATTTGAGTAGTATACCCCCCCCCGTGTGTTGCCAGGTCGCGAAAGGGGAGCAAAGAATAGCAACACTGTTTACCTTCCACGCATGTCGTAAAAGGCGACTAAGGAGGTTATGGGATGGAGTTGGCTGTCCCATCCTATATAGGGTCAGTGACCCAAAGCCATGCTGAAGTCGGATGTGTCAGGCCGAAAGGCGCAGATATCACAGCAATGATGTAAACCATGACACAACGCATTCCGTTCTCCGGACTACATCCTGCTAATCTGCAGGAGTTTGAGAACGAACGCAGAAGAAGAAAAAGAAGAGAATAGCGCGATTCAAAATGATCGCAGCCCCCTATCTCACCCCTCCTGAAACGATTTCAGATCTCTGTAAAAGTTCGGCTTTTTATATAGCCCTCATATCGAATGGAGCAAAATTTTATCACCCTGGGTTACCGCGGCGCTGGCTCACGCTATAGCTAACCGCTAGCTTACGCAATAGCCAGGCGCCCGCCCGGGTGGCTTTAGCCCAAGAGAAAGCTAAGGCTCTAGTCCAGGCTCTAGCTCACGCTCTTGTCAAGGCGCTGCCCCCGCCAAACAGGTTGCGCATGACAGCCGATTTCAGCGTCCCAGCCACCACGACTTTCGCAGAATAGGTAACGTAGGGACGTTTACTTAGCCCTGAGGGGCTAGCTCACGTTCCAGCCAAAGCTCCATGCATATTGCTGCGCAGCACGATAACGAATGGAACAAAATGATATTACCTCGGGTCAATGACAGGTCGACACTCATGCGACGCCAATTCGAATCCCATTCGTCGATGCGTAGTTTCTAGTCCTTAGCACTCTGTCATGTGCGCCAATTACAAAGTGTCTACAAATCTTCGTCATCTGGAAAGATATCTGCAAGACTTATGCTACCATGAAGATCCAGCAGGAGTTGAGAACGAACGCTGAAGGAAACGTCAAGTTAGAAATTAAATTAAATGTTGACAAGCTGGAAACGAGACAACCAGACAACATAGTTGTCAAGGTAGACGATGACAGCGTCATCAGAATGTCCTTTATTCCATGTATACTTCACCGTTTTGGCGGCGCATAGCACCAAATAGAGGCTGCAGAAACATGCCAGACATCGTGGCTAACGTGATTCTCAAGACTTGGTCGAAAGGATGTTGTCATGATTGAGGTAAAAAGGTAAAAAAAGTACTTAATTCAATGATTTAGTGATACCTGATATTATTTGCGTCTCCAAGATTTGCTCCTGAATACGGTTTGAATCGGAACTGTGGCCGAACTTCGCAAAGAAATGTGGAATAGGTGTCCAGACTTTGGTGGTAATCCGTGTGTCAAAGTATCGGGGTAGTATAATTATATTTTCTTTTTTTTTTTTTTGCGTTCGCTCCATTGTAATCAGCACGGTTATCCTTGCTATTTCCGCCGGGAGCGTGATTACGTTGTGCTACCGTTATGCGCCTTATGACCTAGCACATCCGATTTCGGCATGCCTTGACTGTTCGGGTGTGCTACCATAGCCTGTGACAGACTCCCTATCTGTCGCCGGACACGTGGGTGTGTAGTGACTCTTCGCCAAGACGGTTGTTGTTAACGTCTGTCTCGCACGAGGTGTTTCACCGTCTATGAACTTGCCTCGTGTAAATGAACGTACTATGCCTGTGCCCATCGGGTACTGAACCGTTTCTCATCCGTAAGCTTGGTTCCGTAAGAGGAAGAACTCAACAGAAGATCTGGGCCCTGGCTCTTTCGCCTTCTTAGCCGAGGTGTCGTTCACCGACATTCGTGAACCCCTCGTCCAGGTTCGAGTCTCACACCACACGTTTAGCAGCAAGGCGTTCTCGAGCATAGCGATTTTGTCCAAATAGCGCCTGAGCTCATCAGTTACTGAACCCTTTCTCTCTGCAAGTGTATTTCCGGTCTAGAAAAGCTTGACAGTAGAGTTGGGCCAAGGCTAAAATAGGTTGTCCCTGTTTTTGCCTTAGCCAATCGGGTACGGAACCCTTTCTCTTCGCGAGCATGTTTCCGGTATAGGAAGGCTCGACATTAGAGTTAGGCCAGGTCTTTTTGCTTTGCCGGACGCCCATGATTGGGTCTGCATCTCTAGCTATAAGGAGCACAGGCAACTAGAAGCTTGTCTCAAGTTAACAGAGCTTGTAGTTCCCATTTCCTTTTCACTTTCTGTTTGCAGTTGACGCTGCCCTCTGGCGCTGTTCTGCCCTTTCATTGTACTCATTATGAAAACTATTCGTCTCTCACCATGCATCCACCTTTTTCATGCTTTTTCATTGCCCCCCCCCCCCCATTGTTTCACACTGGACTGACTAGCGTCACTGTATGTCGACAGTGCCGCTGCATGTGTTGGTGCTGATATTGTCGGAGATATTGTCTGTCTCTTATGCAGACAAATCTCTATCCATCTGCTACCTCGACATTCTGGGACACGATTCCCAAATGAATTAGCCAGAGTGAGCAAGAGCCTCTGTATTTCTGTTTCCAAGGTGCACGGCAAGGCGGTACATTTGGGATCTCGGTTATCTGCTAATCCTGGGTCCTCCGAGAGCATTGTGTTCCCTTTGCACCCCATGATCAGAATGATTGCGAACAGTATCAGACATATAAGAAGTTGTGTAACTTGCATCAAGAACCTACGTCAAAGTCGGATGTACTGTACCTAATGTGTGCAATAATCACAAGTATAGAACTGCGCGAAGGCATCCCATTATATGACGAAAGCAAACAAGATCCTGAACTGTTCAAAACAGTCAATTAATATTATAACGCCTAATCACCACGTAGGCAGTCTGGGCCTTGTTGTGTCATGTTTTACTGCAAGCTGTGGTATCTGCATCTTTCGGTCAAGACAGGTGAAAACCTAAGCATCAGAAGGGGGGGGTGGGGATTCAAGACTTTTCCACCGCATGTGGGAGCCTCTCAAAAATGGTATCGGCTGATCATTCCTCGACGACATATTCCAGCTCGTCACGGCTGTCCATTCTACTACGACACTTTCGTGCTACATGTGTTAGCGCAGCGTGAGTGCAGTACATGCGCCTAGACTCGCTCAAGACGTGCCATGGTTGAGCGCCCCCCCCTTCCTGGGCAGCAGACATTACTAGCCGATCTTCGGCCACCTCCGAGGTATCTCATGCGCATGATACATACACCGCCTCCTTAACCACTACGTGAGAGCCGCTGAAGGTTTCAACAGCAACCATCGTGATTGTAACGGTGGAAGACCTACTAGAAAGATGCCGCAACTGATGCGTTATCAGACAGACAAACATGCGCTATCATGTGGTTTCTGCTCGTCACAAGAGAGAGCTGATTCAGTAACGTATTTCAGAAAACGTGTGTCCTACATTTGTCCCTGATCGCTCAGTTCTGTCCACTCACTCGTTTTTGTCACGTTCGCAAAACGCCCTGCGGAAAGTTTGTGCTCCAATTTTTCATTACAAAAAGCATGTGTAATGCAAAATGTGAGAAGCTCGGCAAAATATACAACGCTTGCAAAAACCTAATGGAAATTCTCATACGATCGGCATAAACGTAATGGAAATTCGCATACGGTCGGCATAAACGTAAGACGGCTGCAGCTACATAAGAGGCCCGAGCAAAGACAAGACACTCTGACCTACATAACGCGAGGGAAATGTAACCAGTATGGCTAATGTTAGTTAGTTAGTTAGTCGTCGGATCATCATCACTGCAAATTGGACACATCCATAGTTGCTCCGATCTCTCCTTGAGTGTATCCGCCATCACACTTCTGCTGACAGTACCGGTCCTATGCTGGTTGACCATCATTCTTCTGCGCCCTCCAAAATGTTCACCTCTAGCAACACCGCATTTCAATCCCTGATCTTTAATCCTAGCCATTGAAAAGGAATCATCATCCACATTAGTCTCACTCTCGCGTGTTATATCTCTTAAAGTATAAAACGTCAGCGCGATCCATTGCCCCATCGCCCTGTGCCACAATCGCACACGATGCCAGTTGATCCGCTCTTTCATTACCTCGAACGCCCACATGTCCCGGCACGAAAATAAATGTAACCGCTTTCAAGCTCGCATTTCTCAAGGCCTCAATCCACTGTTCGCGAACGAGACCCACTTGTACCTTCTTAATCATACTCATAGAGTCACTCAAGATACAGACCTGCGTTACCTTCTGTGTGCGTAGCCACTCAAATGCCGTGGTCACCGCCAGTCTCCATGGTCATACTACTCGTAGTGACAGCAAAGGCACCACTTTCCTCCTTGATCGTTTTACCTGCGCACTGAGCTGTAAAGGCCCAAG
Source organism: Meghimatium bilineatum (assembly GCA_034231615.1). NCBI lineage: Eukaryota > Metazoa > Mollusca > Gastropoda > Stylommatophora > Philomycidae > Meghimatium > Meghimatium bilineatum. The sequence continues at coordinate 21,289,546 of CM067309.1, forward strand.
CACTGCGAACATGCCTAATTACAGATCCATCAGTGTATATAATCACATTCCCCTCTTTGGTATTCTCACTGATTAAAGCCTGCACTTCTTTCTCCACAGCTGTGGGACACCATTCTCTGCATTCCCTGCTAGGTGATATTACTACTCTCAAACAAGTTTCTAAATCTGTGAGTAGATCTATCCATTCCGCACCTGCTGCCACATCCTGTATTCTGCACACGCCTTGTATTACATCCTCAGCACGTCCCATCTACGACCTTCCTCTCTTGAGTCTGCTGCCTTTAACTTTCTGTATTTCGGAATGCAACGGGTGTTCCTTATCTGCATGTATTTGAAGGTACGCCCGTGCACGGCAATACTGTAATCTATGCTCAGCTGTTAGGCAGTCAAGTAGGTATCGCATAGCTCTTGTCGATGTGTCTCTTGTGCATCCCAGAATGATACACATTGCTGCATTCTGGACTCTATCCAGTCTTTCGATCTGAGTTTGGCTAAGAGTCAGAATTGCCAGTGCATATTCCACCACAGCCACAACCAAACCCTGGTACAAAAGAAATAATCTTTGCTCACACTGCGCAGCAGCCATAACCTTCATTGCTGCTAAGCCTTTGCCTGCCCTTATGATAACGTGGTATGGCTAATGGTTTTACCATACAATACAATTACTTTTAAAGTGGCGGTATACTTTGGTATTGTGTACAATGAACTAACACCGATAGCTCTATACACAGGCGGATCTTCCGGAGCGTCGCCGAGACATCGCTACATGCCCATTGCGATACAATATCAAAGGCATCACCGCCCGCCCGACAGGCCATCAGCAATATTAATCATAGCCATTCAACCACCTCCGAGGTAGCCCATGAACATGACACATACGCCCTAAGAATAGACGGAGTCCAGAAGGTGGCTCAGACTTCTCACAGAAAAAAACAATAATAAAAAAACTAATTGTGCGAGCTTAACACCGTAGTTAACAGCATGAACAGCAAGGCTCAAAACAAACCTGAGCTAGAACAACTCAAGCGGTGCGGGGAGGTTTACACGGGCATGAGGATTGGGCTAGTAAACATAGCCGAACGCTGTTAAGCGCTGTAGAGCACCTGTTAAGAAATATTGAGCACTCTGTTAAGCGCTGTAGAGCACCTGTTAAGAAATATTGAGCACTCTGTTAAGCGCTGTAGAGCACCTGTTAAGAAATATTGAAAACGCTGTTCAGCACTGTAGAGCACCTGTTAAAAAATATTGAAAACGCTGTTCAGCACTGTAGAGCACCTGTTAAAAAATATTGAGCACATACTATGCACTAGTTATGCATTCGAATTTCTTGTTGGCATTGAGTCACCCCGCAGGGGTGTACACACACGGGCTTACTAGTGTATTTACCGCCTACTTGGGCGTCAACTATCGCAAATCCCCTAATTGGGCTATTACACATTGAACATTTGTCATTAAGACAAAGATAATACTCTAAGGAGACTAATAGGTATATAACCGCTGCATCTTGATTGTAGCAAAGTTTACAAAGTAACGTACTACGTGCTTGGTCAAGTTGGTCTCTTACCCTTTTTAACTTCGGCTGACCGTTTAATTCATTCACCGTCGTATATTCTGTCGATTTGATCATGGGTTCATTCCCCAGTTGAGGCGGAAATGTTTCTCTGATCGCAACGGCTCCCAGGTCGACCCAGCCTTAAATGGGTACTGGATTAAATTCGGAAGTACAGACTGCGAGGGAGAGGAGATGGCTACCGACCTCATTTGCAGAGCCTCTGAAATGTGAGATCACTAACATCTCACACTTCTACGGCATCAATAAATGATATTGGTTACTTTACTTTACTTTTTACTATTATGTCGATTGTTCATTTTCAGGCCGCTTGCCTTCTAGCTCCAACTGCAACAAGACGTTTCGGAACTTATCGACTGCTGCGCTTTTTGTCACGCAAATCTCAGCCTCAAGTGCCGCTTTTCTGAATAGCCTATGTGCATCACAGCCAGCACCGCAACGCCTCTTTAAACTGAGAGTAGTTGTTAATATTATTGGTCCTCCCAGTTTGGTTGCTACCATATCAAGAGTGACTTTCTCATGTGTATGTTTCGGATTCTGTTTCAGTATCTACAAACGTTTGACCCCTTGTCAGCCACCTAACATAGACGCATTTAGGGAACCATCTGCCGTGTTCTACACATGCATTATCTCCGTCTTCCCAGTTTCTGGATACCACCTCCACAATAAACAACGAGTATAGTGGCTACAACTTGTGTAGTAAAAACCACAATCAATCAAGTATTCCTTTTTCATGTGATGGTCTACAGGCCATGACTTGAAAATTTTATATTGTGCATCTATACTACTATATTCAGGACTTGTATGCAATTGTGTGATTATACTTACTTCATTATATGTATATTTTCTCTCTACAATATCAGTTAGTGGTTGGTTACCCTGCGGGCGGCCTACGACCAGTGTTGGTGACCGTGAGCACCGCAGGCAATCAGTTAGTGGTTGGCTACAATCGGTTGGTGGTTTGTTATGTGGTGTATTTTCTGCCTGCGCGCTGATATCTCTAATTGGGATGTAAGAACTCCGCCAAAGGCATATTTTCTTGAGAAGCGCGCAAATATGCAATATTTTTTTTTAAAGGCCTATTTTGTGGCAAACTACCGGCCGAAAATATGACGTTGGGATCCCTTGTACCTTGCTAGCACCATCTTCTATATGCGGAGCGCATACGTCAAATGGATCTTTTTCGAAAGTGTCTTTGTCAAGGGTCAAGCTTGACATTGGTAACACAGAGTTGGTCTCTTGCTGTGCAGCAGCACATTGATGGCTTTTTAAGCTTTGGGGTTTTCAAACTCCAAGAGTGCTTAAACTCCCGTAAAAAAAGTTACAAATTTAACTAGGAAAAAGGTCACATAAAAAAGTAACAATTAGTTTTATGGAGGTGATAAATAATGTCACAGACAAAGAATTTCGGGAAGAAAAAAAACGTGAAAGGAAAGGAAATAACAATTTTGACTAGCACAGATAGTGAAACATAAATATTAAATAACTCATATGCCCATATATCAAACAATTAACGCGATATTTTGGCATTACATTTTGAGTTCAAATTTTTAATGTTGATAAATTATTGAAATAATTCAGTCGATGTTAAAGAATAAGCTAGGAATAAGTCACAATAAAGAAAATCACAATTTTGACTAGCAAAGACAGTGATACACTAAGATTGATAAAATAAATAACCTTTGCTCACTACGCCGCTGTCACTGTGTAAGAACAACTTTTGATACACTACCCTCAAAGAATTCATCAAACTTTTTTTTCTCGGAAGTCATAATACAATTTTACCTCAGAATTTCCATAAGACAAATTTAACTTCAGAGTTACATTTTTCCTGTGAAATATTGGTTAAATTTCACGAGAATTACACTATTCATGTCTTCATGGAGACTTTTCACGGCCGCCGCATGTGTACGTTACTGGCGAGGTCTGAGTCTGGAAATATAAACTGGGTGTCTAACGTGTAGTCGTTCTAACACAACCTGTATTTATCTGAATCTTGGAATGTCTTTGCTAGTCATGCACAGTAACTTGATACTTTGCACACAGGTGTGCAGCCGGGCCCAAATTGGGAGCAAATAATAGCATCGCTGTTACAAGCCACGTATGTCATGGCAGGCAGCAAGGAGGTTAATGGGTGGAGTTGATTATTTATTTTATAGACGATCAAAGTGACATCTGATCTGAGGACTCACAAATACCGAGCCTAATTAACAACCTCAAAGCCATGCAGATCTTCGCCTGCTAAAGAGAATCATCAGTTGGGTTCGTGAGGTGGGATTAGCTAACCACTCTATCACAGAGTCGACAAAACATATCCATTTAGTTATTGGCATTACGTATATGCCTTTCAGACGTAAACTATCTTTCATACTTTTCCAGTAAACACCTGCAGATTATCAGGTTTCAGTCCAAACAGAATATGTCGTGCTTGGGTAAAAGATTGGCTGCGATTTTTTGCGCCTGACACATCTGACTTCAACATTCCTTGTGAGACACTGATCCTTTGTGTGAGACGGACATCCAATTATATTTTCAAAAATCTCCTGTCACTTCTGACCACATGCAGGGGAGGTTACAGTGTGCCTATTATTTGCTTCCCTATCAGCACCTCATCTACACAACAACACAAATAAAGTACACATATCTTTTATTTTTTTGAGAACTTTTTTCCGTTTTTGTTTCTATCTTTCTTTCTATTCGCTAAACCCGTTGTTGCCTTTCGGCGTCAGGGGAGACGAGTTTTCTGAAGACGGCCCTCTTGTGTGTGCTGAGTATATTGTGAAATTTGTCGCCTCTTTATTTCACTGGTTCATCGTTTTCGTAGTCGGCCTCTTGGTCTACCTTCGCTGTATCTGTGTAGCATATATTGCTGTGGTATGCTGTCTTATGGTAGTCTGCTGATGTGTGCAAACCATTTGATCTGTTGTCTCTTGATGTATTCTAAGATTGGGGTGGTACCGGTTTTTTCTCGGATGTCCTCATTCCTCACCGTGTCTCTTAACGATATTCCTAGGATTCTGCGCAAACATGCCATTTCAGCTGTCACAAGTTTGCGTTTGTTTTCCGCTGTTGTTGTCCAATTTTTGTTTTTTGGTATGTGACTTTTTCCTATTACTTTTTTACTATGATGTTTTCCTGTGAATTATGTGTAATGTTTTCCAAGAAGCTGATAGGCTCTATTAGACTGTATCGTTCAATTGTTTTAATATAAGTGTTTATAAACTGTTCATATCTCTATTCTTGGTTGACAAGTGACAATCTGAATTCTCAACAGTGCAGATGTGTGTTGTTTTTGCTTTAACCTCCGGGCAGGTATTGTTGCTGTTGGATGGTATGCGATCACCATTGAATTACATGCATGTGCCAACGTTCTGCAGTGTTGTTGCTTCCTGACAGTTTATTCATGACATGATTGTGTTGAAAGATTCAATGGAGATCAAGGCTGTAAAAGGTGACCACAACGAATCCACCAAATGTAGAAATCTTCGAAGTAATCCATGACTAAATACATGTCTGAGAAAGTATCAATATAGGCAGTTGTTCGTAAACAGTAATAAAATCAGTTTCTGGTACGAATGCCAAAAATCATTAGTTGTTAACTTTGATTGTATAATTTTCATCAAAGATGTACAACGCCTTTTTTTTACCTCAGATTGTCATTTGCGGAAAACGTTCTGTCCAAATTGAAAAAAAATCATCCTGATTCTTGAACTTGCGGAAATGCACTTTCAAACTTGCAGCTAATTCGAAATCAGTAACTATTGAAGATGGAGCTGCAAATTCGTTATTTCCAATTTCGAAGAACTGCTGTACAAAAAATAGAAGGTGGTACTGCTAGCAGAACATAATTAAAAATAATACTCACGTGAAAGACAGGTAATGAAGTCCTACTGAATGAAAACTAACACGCTACACACTCGGATACGCATTCATTTCTACTTGTGGTTTTTTTATGTTTGTATGTTATGTTCGTATCTTGAAAAAGCCCCATTGGACCGAAACGTCGACTTTGTCCTGTGTATTGTCATTTGTATGATTATATTCTGTGTTTTGTTTTGTTGTATGTACCATATTTACATCCGTTAGTGATAGTGTGTAGCGTGTTAGTCGTCATTCAGTGGGACTTCATTATTTGTCTTCCACGTGAGTATTATTCTGAACAAAGAAACTAGATCCAGACATTATTTTCATTATATTTTAGATGTTATGGCAGAAATTACAACTCGCATTGCATCAGCTTCAAATGCCTTTAACAGACTGTCTAATATCTGGAGGTCAAAGTCAATCAGCCCACGCATGAAAATGCGCTTATTTAATTACTGCGTTATTCCGGTGCTATCATATGGATGTGAGAGCTGGAAAAGTAGGGGTAGACCAAAAGGAACACTCAGAAGAACAATACATAGGAAAAGTAAAACAATCAATATACATACTATTCAAGAACTGCACAGAATAGCGTTGAGCAGACAGAATTGGAGAGATCTGACCTCTGCCCTATGCGCTAACTTCAGCGCTAAAGGAAAATGAATGAATGAATATTTTATCAACATATATTTTGTCTAGGTATATTTATTCTTGATATATTGTGTCTGGTTATATTTTGTCAACATATAATTTGTCTGGATATATTTTTTCTCAATATAAGTGTCTAGATATATTATGTCTACATATAACTTGTCTAAATATATTTAGTTTATAACTTGTCTACATATACTTTTTGTCTGCAGCTATCTTGTCTGGAGATATTTTGTCCCATATATTTTGTCAGGGTATATTTTTTTCCGGTCACCGATAAAAATATTACTACTTAAAATATGTATATTTCGGTACATTTATTATCTAACATTAACGATCATGTTATCTGGAAGTGGCTTTCCTTTTGATTCTGTCAGAGTCAGTAGTAACATTATAAGGATAATCTGGATGCCACCAAGAAGAAAGAAAGATCCAAATAATGGAAGATTTTCTTCCGGAATTATAAATGGAGCAATGATCGACCCAATTCTTGCTAAGGCGTTACAGTAGCTGTATGACATGGTTCTGACACCAGTAGGGAATAGTTCAACTGCCAAAACAACAACAGGACCCCATGCAGCTTCAGAGAACATGTTTGCTCCTAAAGCAAGGATTAAAGTGGGGATACCTTTAGTATCTTCAGATGCGAAAAGCTGTATGACAGCAACAGTGAAAGAACATAGGCAGGATAGAGAGATGAATAAAATACAAACATATCTTCTACCCATTTTCGTAATCAGCACTGGACAAAGTAGTCTCATTAGAATGGCCAGAAGTGTAAACAGAAAAAAATTGATAAAAAAGTCACCAGAAAGACTATTAAGGCCAAATCCAATCATGTATCCTCCCAGTGAGAGTGTAAACCAAGTCAAGCCCAGGATCAATGATTGCTTCCTCATACGCTTACTAAACAGATCAAGATACGAATAATTCGATCGATCTTTCAAGTTTTTCTTCTCTGTCTCTGCCACAGTTTTCATGATACTTGTATCTGGCACAGGTTTTTGGTTGATCCGAGCTATTTTACTCACAACGTTATCTGCTCTTTCAAGTTTTCCATGAATGGTCAAGAATCTCAAACTCTCTGGAAGCCAAAATACAGGCACAACAGCTACCAAAGCTACAATAGCAGTAGCAATATGTACATGTCGCCAGTCTTTAAAAGCCAATACGCATAATGCAAACAATAATTTATATAGATTCCAGAAAGGAAATGTCCCGACAAAAGCTCTCCACCACTCAGGAATAAATTCACAAGTATAGACAAGAACAGAAGTACTAATACCGCCAGCTCCAAATCCAATGAAGAATCTAATAACAGCGTACATCTTCCATGAAACTGAAAAGATGGCAATGAAATTTGTTATGCATAGAAGGGCAGAGTTTCCGTGGATACATAATTTTCTACCAAACCTATCTCCGAGGTATCCACACATAAAAGCCCCTACTAAAACCCCGATAATCTGGATAGTAAAAATAAAAGGTGGTATCCAGTAATCGTCACAAATTAAAGCCCACTCAGTAACAATGGTAGAAGCCTCGTCACTGAATATCAAATTGTCACACTGCCTTACAACATCGCAAGAAGACATGGTTGTTTCGTTGTTAATCTTGCTATAGTTATCGTGCGTGTGTGACATGGCTATGTTATTAGAATGTTTCATAAGGTTCGTTGAGTTAAACATTACATTGTCGTTACATCTCCATCCAGGGTTGTAACTTCCAAACATCATGAAATATAGGCACCACGCTGATGGAAGCAGTGAAAAATATGCCAGAGGAAAGAATATTCGTTGAAATCTGCCACATCCTCCAAGATCCTTGAATATGTTGTCAATGGTATACACTCTGTGAATATATTAAAGCCATACTCAGTGTTATATATTGTCACATTCAGTGTTATATCTTATCACATTCAGTGTTATATCTTGTCACATTCAGTTATATGTATGTTACATTTAAAATTATGTTTGTTTCATTCAGTGTTATGTCTATTACATTCAGTGTTATGTCTGTTAGATTCAGTGTTATGTCTGTTACATTCAGTGTTATGTCTGTTATATTCCGTATTATGTCTGTTAGATTCAGTGTTATGTCTGTTACATTCGGTGTTATGTCTGTTACATTCAGTGTTATGTCTGTTACATTCGGTGTTATGTCTGTTAGATTCAGTGGTATGTCTATCTTTTTAGACGTAACAGTCACCTAAATCCATCATCACCAGCATCAAGTGCGGTTTCCGCAACGAAGCGTGGCTGCAAAAGACCTCCAACATCATTTATACCTTGCTTTTGTGGCGCTCTTGGCTAGACTGTAAACTGCCAACCTCGTGATGTTTCCCTCGTGTTTCTCTGCTTAATTCTTGCTCGTCTCCCATCGAATCTACTCTCAAGTAGAATCTTCAACAGATTGCCATGTCTTTTAATATATGTGAAAATATTTTATGTGTTTAATCTTTATTTCCATTAAAAACAATTATTTTTTTTAACGATGTTTTTGTTAGAACTTAATTTTTTGGATTCTTCTCTTCCCGTGAAGTGACTCCTACTCTATAATAATGTTGTTGTCAGGCACCACACATGATGATGACTATTTGTACATCTACATTATGATATATTAGTGACGTTATTCTCTTGACTGAGTTTGTAGATTGATAAATAAATCCTTTTCCAGCCGCAAATGTCCATGGACAGTTCGAAATTGAGATGAGTACTGTATATGATTTTTAACTACTCGTATCCGCTGTTTAGCTGCTGCATATCTCTTCTTTTTTATAAGATGCTGGGTTTTTTTCTCACTGTATCATGTAGAGCACCATGCTGCTCTATAAGTTCTTCACATGTTATCTTGATTTATTTCAAAGACTTTCAGTGAGATTGTTAACAGATCTTGTAGCTCTTCTGTTAGTCACCTTCAGAACGTACGCTCTTTAGCAAATCACCATAGACAATATTTCTTCTATATATCCACATCTCAGAGACATCAATATAGTCTTTTAATTTTCGGCTATTTATCTTTGTTACTGAGCCAGGCATTAATATAGTAGAAGAGGTGCAGCATTTCATAATTCAACTATGAGTATATACTTCAACTTTGAGGTTGAAATTTCTTTAGTGTTTAGATGTCACTATTGTCCTCATATCATTGAAAGAACATTTAACCATTCCTACCTACATGACCTGCCCAACACATTTGTGCATGTCCCATATAAAGACCATCCTACAGAATTGATATGAGTTGACAGGCAACCACTATGGAAAACATGATCAAATAACGGAGTACCAGAACATTTAATCAATATATACAATGGTATTTATACTAAAAGCCAATGTGAAGTAAGAACAAATACATGAGTGTCCAATAAGTTCCATATTCAATCAGGAGTTAGCCTGGCGTATGTCCTATCCCCTCTACTTTTTATAACATATATTGACCACATTTGTAAACTAACAAGTACCAACGAAGAAGAAAACATAAACGACACATTGAACGTACTACTCTTTGCAGACGACCAAGTACTAATAGCGACATCAGACGAACATTTGCATGAACATGCGAACAGCATGTCAAAAATTAACATGAAGATTAATATTGAAAGGACCGAATTAATGACAATAGCAAAGAAAGAGATAAATATCACTATCTCCATCGACAATAAATACCTTAAACAGGTAAATGAGTTCCCCTACTTAGGAAGCATTATATCGAGTGAAAGGAAAAACAATAAAGAGATACAAATAGATGCAACAAAACATATCAGATCCTAGGACATATGGCACGTATTTTTAAGAACAAAAATGTAAAAACACACATTAAAGTTGCATTATACAAGACTATTATTATTCCATCACCGTGCTACCAGTACCAAACCTGGACATTGATAGCACAAGACAAAATAAATATAATGACAGCAGAAATGACATGTCTATGAAGGATACTCGGAGTATCATTAAGAGATAATATTAGAAACGCTAAAATCAGACAGATAACCAAAACAATATCAATATTTGAACACATCAAAATACAACAGATCAAGTGTTTTTCACACGCTTCCAGACTATCAGCAGATAGCATGCAACAAATAACTATGACACATAGACATAACGGCTATAAAGCCAGAGGAAGACCATGTAAAAGATGGATCACAGAAATCAAAGAAGCTACAGGAGCAAGCTTCCAAACAGCACACAAGAAGGCCATCTTCAGAGAACTTTTCTACCCCTGACGCCGCAAGGTAAACAAGGGCCACAGTGTATAGATAGAGAGATAGATGAAACATAATTGATTAGAACCCCATTCGTGATGTTTTTGATTATTGTTGGAATTTCGGTTGGTCACTGTTTACATACCTGGGGTTGCATGCCAAAAAAATCGAATGCTACTCCAAGTATATAAATAGTGATCAACCGAACCCCAAAAATACTTAAAATCTTCACGAATGGAGCCCTAATTATTTCTGCTGGAAGGTCGTCTATACAGCCGGCGGTCTGGATTTGTGACTGCATGAGAATAGTCTCAATGATGAGGATAAAATGTCAAACACAATGATATCAGGAATCATGTCTTGACATCTGATGTAGAAAATGTCATATAATAGCAAACAACATAAACTTACCTGGTAGAATCAGGGACGGAATCAATGTTCTCTAACATGGATCTTTGACTTTCTTCAATGTCTAGCTTTTTATTTTCTCTTGTCTCCATTTTCTGTTATGAAAATTGTTTTTTAACACATTACATTTAATATATTGATTTATATATTGCGATATATCTAAAATAAACTGGATGTTACTGAGATGAATTTTTGTGAAGTGATGAAAACTCCATGGACAGAAAAGAAGATACAATTGACAGAAAGAAAATACCATGGACAGAAAGAAAATACCATGGACAGAAAAGAAAACTATTGTAGACGGTTGTGGAGAAACTGGAGTGAAACGATTATTTATATTTAGCACAATAGAATAAAAATAGAAATAAATCCAGAACAATGTGGCTTCGTAGAAGGCAAAGATACCAACAATACTATATATATTTTGAGAAAACTATTTGAGAGATCTATAGAGGTAAAAAAAGATATGTACCTTTGTTTTATAGACTAAACGAAAACATTTGATACAGATAAACATAGTGAAGTTATAAACATACTAGAAAATGTGAACACTGACAATAAAGATATAAGAATAATCAAGAACATGTACTGGCAACAAACAACAGTAATAAGAGTAGGAAATCAATTTGGTACGTTTCAAAAGATAAACAAGGAGTTAGACAGGAATGTGTACTTTCACCAGACCTCTTTATATAGGGAAACCATAATGCTTTCAATAGTTGATATCCCTGCAATATCAGTGGGAGGACATAACATAAATCATTTGAGATATGCGGATGACACTTTTCTGATTTCAAAAAGTGAGAAAGGCCTTGAAGATTTAATTAATGTTGTAGTCACAGAAAGTAAAGAGAAAGATCTCTTTCCTAAATATAATGAAAACAGAAGTAAATGTTATTTCAAAGAAACAAAATAACACACCTTGCAAGATTCAATGCAACATCATTGAATGACACAGTATTAAAACAGGTCCACTAATTCAAATATTTAGGAACAACGATTACAGCACATGGAAGAAGTTCAACAGAAATAAGAAGCATAATAGGGCAGGCAAAAACAACATTCAGAAAAATGAAAAATATATTGTGTAATATGAAATTGTCATTAGAGGTGAGAAAGAGAGTTCTGCGGTGCTATATAACACCTATACTAACATATGGGTGCGAGTCTTGGACAATAAACAAACTGGAAAGTGGGAAATTAGATAAAATAGAGATTTGATGCTATAGAAGAATGCTGAGAATACCATGGACTGCCAGAAAAACTAATGTAGAGGTGTTGAAAGAGTCACATGTGAAATGGACCTTAATCAATAATATAAGAAAAAGACAATCTTCATTGTTTGGCCACTTCATGAGACAATGAGGTATGGAGAAAATAGTCACGACATGCAAAATTAAAGGCAACAGAGACAGAGGGCAACAACGTGAGAAAATATTAGTTTGACAGCCTGGCACGGCAAGGAAACAACATCGAGCTTGATACATGATACTGGAGACAGAGAGCTGTAGAGAATCATGATCGCCTACGCCAGCCGGCATGGCACCCGATGATGATGATATTTAGCACGAATAGAAGCAGATTGCCTATATATCTTTTGTTTATTATTAGAAGAGCAGAACTTGAACATTTAGTAATCATACAAAATATCATGAGTAGAAGAGAGAGAGAGAGAGGGAGCGAGAGAGAGAGAAGATAGTTGCTGGATGTAAAATTAGTGCGGCATGGGAGAATTTCACCAACCGAATTTAATAATAACACAAGAGGCAGAGAATTGTTGAGAAACATGATCGTCTATACAGGTCGGCACGGCACTTGATTCATTAATATTTATGCATGTAAATATCTGCTGTCTGTTGTCTGCTGTCTGATATCTGATATCTCATGACTGCTGTTAATGATCACTGTCAGTGAGAGGTTTATCATTCTTCTTCTCTTCTTTATTAACATTTACTTAGTAGCTCCCCTTCTACGACATGTAACATCGCTGATAATATTGATCGTATAGCTGGGTCAGAACAATAGTTACAATAGTTATCAGAAAAATTGGGAAAAGTTGCCATAAGTATGATATGGAAATCAACACAAAATGGTGTAGCTCTTGGTTAACAGCAGAGACAAAGGAGTACAGACCAATATCATGATGAAGTAATGTAAACATAACGAGGTGAATGCTTTTAAATGCATCGGATCTAGCATATTCAGCAATGGAAAATACGAAGCAGAATTAAAGATAAAGCTTATGTCCAGGCTAAACTTAATTTGGAATAGAATCATCAGTCTACCTATCTATATATATATTGGCTAAACTCTTTGTTGCTTTTCCAAAAGCAATATCAGTGTTGGAGTGACAGTCAAGCTGTATACGTCGCTGGTGCTTTCTGTTGTGTTGTATGGCTGTGAGAGTTGGACACTCACTGAGGACATGGAGAGACGATTACCAGCTTGCGAGTACAAATGCTACAGACGAATTACCTATAGGGAACCATAAGACCAATGTGTACGTAAGAAACAAAGCAGAGATGTACGCCGGTGTTCAATAACCATTGCTTTCAATAGTGAAACGACGAAAACTAGCATGGTTCGGACATGTATGCAGGTATGATTCCTTGTCAAAAACAATACTGAAGGGAACTGTCGGAGGGGAAGAAGCAGAGGAGATCAAATAATGGCATGGACAGGCAACATCAAGGAATGGACAGGATAAGATATTACCACACTTATCCGCATCGATGAGGATAGAATTCGCTGGAGGACTCTGTGTGCTGAAGCTTCCAATGTGGTACCCCTACGACCTCTTGTGTGCTGAGTATATTGTGGACGATGTGGCCTCTTTTATTTAATGTGTCCATCGTTTGCCATCAGTGGCCGGCCTCTAGTTCTGCCTTCGCTATAACTGTGTAGTATTGCTTGCTGTGGTATGCTGTCTGATGACAGTCTGCTGATGTGTGCAATATATTTGATCTATCGTCTTTTGATATATTCAAAGATTGGGTGGTGCCAGAACGTTGTCTAATATACTCATTCCTCACCCTGTCTCTTAGCGATATTCCTAGGATTCTGAGTAAGCATGCCTTTTCAGCTGTCACAAGTTTACATTTATCTTGTGCTGTCGTTGTCCATGTTGTGCGTTTAAACATGGAAACATCATAGAAACATAGAAACATCAGTGTTATAGTGAAACTTTACCTGTATAACTCACTTGTGCTTTCTATGATGTTACTTTGTTTCGAGAGTTGGACACCCAATGCGGTCCAAGAGAGATTACAGTACTTCGAATACAAATATTACAAGTCGAGCTTTACCAATTTCCTATAAAGAGCATAAGACACATGTGAACGAAAGAAATAAATCACACACACACTAGCACACACGCACACACACCCACACACACATATATATATATATATATATATATATATATATATATATATATATATATATATATATATATATATATATATATATATATATATACACAGGGCCAGAAGAACCATTGTTTCAATAATAAAACGAGGAAAATTTCCATGTTTTGGACATGTATACAGACATGATTCCTTGTCAGAAACAATACTGAAGGGAACCGACGAACCGGGAAGTAGTAGAGGATGCTAAATAAAATATGGAGAGTCACCATCATGAAATGGACAATATAAGATGCTTTTCTCACTCTTCCGCATCGTTGAAGGTATACATCGCTGGAGGACTCTGTATGCTGAAGCATTCAATGTGGTACTCCTACGACTCTAACGGGTTACGGGTTTATAGATAGATATAGATAGTAAATCGCCATCAAATGCCCCTGTGTACGGTTCTAATATATTCCATCGCATGTTATGTCGTTTGGATGCGGATATAACATGCCCCATCACATGTTATATGCTCGTGTGTTATTATAACATATCTATAACTTCGAACTTGACACATCTCTCTCATCTGTGCTATATTTCATCACATCTTCACATACGTTTTGTTTGAGACTCACTATTGATGTCTTCCAATGTTGGGTAGACGTGCCTCTGTTTTCATTCTCATGAAGGCGTCTTTTAAGCAAAGATCTTCAGTATTATTCAGTTGATACTGTCTCATTTTAGTATTCGTAACATAATTATTTACTTATTACCTGTATCCGTTACTGAATCCCCTGCGTTTCTAGTTTATTGGCTGTTCACTAGTATTACAGTGATTTATGTTCCCATCACACGTTAACTAGTATTACAGTGATTTGTGTTCCCATCACACGTTAACTAATATTACAGTGATTTATGTTCCCATCACACCTTCACTAGTATTACAGTGTTTCGTGTTTTCCCTTCACACGCTCACTAGTATTACAGTGATTTTTGTTCCCATCACACGTTCACTAGTATTACAGTGATTTGTGTTCCCATCACACGTTCACTAGTATTCACTAGTATTACAGTGATGTATGTTCCCATCACACGTTCACTAGTATTACAGTGATGTATGTTCCCATCACACGTTCACTAGTATTACAGTGATGTATGTTCCCATCACACGTTCACTAGCATTACAGTGATTTCTGTTCCCATCACACGTTCACTAGTATTCACTAGTATTACAGTGATGTATGTTCCCATCACACGTTCAATAGTATTACTGTTATTTCTGTTCCCATCACACGTTCACTAGTATTCACTAGTATTACAGTGATGTATGTTCCTATCACACGTTCACTAGTATTACAGTGTTTTGTGTACCCATCACACGTTCAATAGTATTACTGTTATTTGTGTTCCCATCACACGTTCACTAGTATTACAGTGTTTTGTGTTCCCATCACACGTTCACTAGTATTACAGTGTTTTGTGTACCCATCACACGTTCAATAGTATTACTGTTATTTGTGTTCCCATCACACGTTCACTAGTATTCACTAGTATTACAGTGATGTATGTTCCCATCACACGTTCAATAGTATTACTGTTATTTGTGTTCCCATCACACGTTCACTAGTATTACAGTGATGTATGTTCCCATCACACGTTCAATAGTATTACTGTTATTTGTGTTCCCATCACACGTTCACTAGTATTACAGTGATGTATGTTCCTATCACACGTTCACTAGTATTACAGTGTTTTGTGTACCCATCACACGTTCAATAGTATTACTGTTATTTGTGTTCTCATCGCACGTTCACTAGTATTACAGTGATTTATATTCCCATCACCTGTTCAACTATTATTCCTGTGATTTATGTTCCCATCACATGTTCAACTATTATTTCAGTGATTTATGTTCCCATCACCTGTTCAACTATTATTCCAGTGATTTATGTTCCCATCGCCTGTTCAACTATTATTCCAGTGATTTATATTCCCTTCGCCTGTTAAACTATTATTCCAGTGATTTATGTTCCCATCACCTGTTCAACTATTATTCCAGTGATTTATGTTCCCATCACCTGTTCAACTATTATTCCAGTGATTTATATTCCCATCACCTGTTCAACTATTATTCTTGTGATTTATGTTCCCATCACATGTTCAACTATTATTCCAGTGATTTATGTTCCCATCACCTGTTCAACTACTATTCCAGTGATTTATGTTCCCATCGCCTGTTCAACTATTATTCCAGTGATTTATATTCCCTTCGCCTGTTCAACTATTATTCCAGTGATTTATGTTCCCATCACCTGTTCAACTATTATTCCAGTGATTTATGTTCCCATCACCTGTTCAACTATTATTCCAGTGATTTATGTTCCCATCACCTGTTCAACTATTATTCCAGTGATTTATGTTCCTATTACAAGTTGACTACTGTTTCAGTGATTTATGTAACCATCGTTTTTGTCCTTCCTCAAACTCTCGCAGGTTAGCAAGATGTATTCCATACAATATAATGTGTTGTATCGTGGTTTAAATCTTTACCGCGAAATCTAAACCTTTCAGCCTGACACGTACGACCTCAGCAATGCTTCATGGCCACTTTGACACTATACGAGATGGGACAGCCAACTCCACCCCGCATTCTACTTAACCGTCTCTTACGACATGCATGGAAGGTAAACATTGTTGCTATTATGTGCTTCATTTTCTAGCCCCAATTGACATCTTTTAAAACATAACATATAAGTGACCAGTTTTTGATCAAAATTTTCAAATAATGACGTCACAGTTGGGGGTTGGGGGGTATTTTCTTTAGAGTGTCCTGTCTTGAACCAGCTCTCTCTATTATTGATAGGAAACAAGTCCTTCTCTTGGATAGGTTTTCTCACTGACCTCTTGAATTTTCAGCTATCTTGATATATAACCCGCTGTTTCCGTTCTGTTCATTGACTGGAGATAACAAAGTATATACACAGCATATCTATGAACATTAATGCCCTACAGGCACAATCAAAACAATATGTCGTGTGTTTTTGTTGTTATGTCCGTGCATTTCGTTGGTTGGTGTTGGCAGTCCACATAAAGAAATTACATAGTTGTCAATGAAAGTCACGAAAATTATACAAATAATCACTTATGAAGGCTTTTTTTTCTCTGCTCGTAGACTTTTACTATTGATCGCCACACGTAAAGCCACAAATGGTCCATGGAATCAGTGACGATTATGGACGTTAATTCTGATCAGCAAATAGGACTATATCCCGGAGCAGGATTTGGTAGATACTATATGGAAACAATCTCAGCTAGTATTGGTAACAACATACTCTTCTTCTATTGAGAGTTGGACACTCAATGCAGACACAGAAAGAAGGATTCTGGTTTCTGGAAAACAACTGCTGCAAACTTGTGTTCAGAATTAGTTGTATAGAAAACAAGAGAAATATAATCGTACTGCAGTAAACAAACAGACTTCTAAGTTATCAAGAACTAATTTTGGCAGCCGTGAAACGGAGCAAAACAATTTTGTTTGAACATCTAACGAGACACATCACACTTTCATGAAAGTGCTTGCCACGTATAGTCGAGGGTGGAAGGGGAAATTCTGAAGGGATGACATTAAGGAATTGTCTGGGCCTGATTTGTAAATTGATGCCTTTGAGATGTGGCAATATAGAAGAATAGGGAGAACATCATGGAAAGAGAAGAAAACAAATAAAGAGGTGCTAAAGACACTTAATATGAAGAAAGAACTACTAAGATAAATAAAGATCAGGCAAATAAAATACTTTGGACACATTAAAAGACATGACACCCTATTGAAGACCTTACTTGAGGGTAAAGTCAAAGGGAAGCGAGCAAGAGGTAGGCAGAGATACAAGTGGGAGAGTAACATTACACGATGGACAGGTTACAGTCTAGCAGAGTGCACCACCAAGACAAGAGACAGGAGATGTTGGAGATACGTTGCAGCCAACCTTCGCTGCGGAGACGGCACTTGATGATGATGATGATTTGTCTACACTACTCCGAATGGCTTAGGATAGTGTTGTTTTGGAGAGCTTATTTCAATGTTATATTGCAATGCTATATTTCAGCGCTATAATTTATTGCTATATCATCATCATCAGGTGTTGTCTCCGCAACGAAGATTGGCTGCAACGTATCTCCAACATCTCCTGTCTCTTGTCTTGGTGGTGCACTCTGCTAGACTGTAACCTGTCCATAGTGTGATGTTACTCTCCCACTAGTATCTCTGCCTACCTCTTGCTCGCTTCCCTTTGACTTTACCCTCAAGTAAGGTCTTCAATAAGGTGTCATATCTTTTAATGTGTCCAAAACAGATTATTTTCCTGATCTTTATTTCTCTTAGTAGTTCTTTCTTCATTTTAAGTGTCTTTAGCACCTCTTCATTTGTTTTCTTCTCTTTCCATGATGTTCTCCCTATTCTTCTATATACCCACATCTCAAAGGCATCAATGTTGTCTTCTAATTGTTTATTTAGTGTCCATGTTTCTAAGCCATACATTAATGTAGAATAGATGTAGCATTTTATAATTCTCATTTTAACTTGTTTGTAATTTGTTTAGATGTTAATATTTTCCTCATGTCATTGAAGGTACTTTTAGCCATTCCTATTCTCCTTTTAACTTCTGTTTCACATCTGCCATCATTTGTGGCTATGTGTCCAAGATATTTATGTTTTACTTGTTGTAGTTTCTCCCCATCTATATTTATGCTTAGCTCTTTATTGTTAATTTACTGTTTATTACTATATAGCAGTGATATATTTCAGTGCTATAATTCAGTGCTAGATTTAAATAATATATCTCAGTCCTATATGTCAATGCAACAATTCAATGTTTTATGTTAATGCTATAAATGTGCTGAATTTGAATATTATATTTCATTGATATATTTTAATACTAGAATAGTTCAGTGCTACATTTCAATGATACATTTCACTAATATATTTCAGTGCTATATGTCAATGCCATATTTCAGTGCTATATGTCAATGCCATATTTCAATATTATACTTCAATGTCTCAAAGCTTTATTTCAATGCTATATTTCAGAGCTTATATATATATTTCGGTGATACAATTCAATGTTAAAAGACTCGACTCCTTTGAAAACAAATGCCTACGTACCATTCTGAACGTTAAGTGGAGTGACTTTAAATCTAACACTACTATAAGAGAGGAAAGCAAACAAACCTATATATCTTCCTTCATTAGACAAAGGCGTTGGACTTACATCGGCCATGTTCTCAGAATGAACAGCCTAAGAATTCCCCAGCAATCACTATATTGGGTGCCACCTGGAGTAAGAAGAAGAGGGAGACCTAGAGAAACACTACGAAGAACCATTAATAGAGAAGGCATGTCAATGAATCTAAACAACACGCAACAATTGAAAGACCTGGCAACACAAAGACAGAAATGGAAAGCTATGGTTTCTGCCCTATGCGCCGCCTATGGCCCTGGAGGAACATAACATAACATAACAATTCAATGTTATGGTTAAGTGATATATAGTACCGATAAAATAGTTTCAGAACCAGTGTAGGTCAGTGGGCCACAATTTGCAAACCAGTATTCTGCACATTCAGAGAAAGACAGGTAGAGAGAGAGAGAGAGATATGTACATATTTTCAATATAGACAGATAAATGAAATTTATAGGCGCTAAGTGACAGACAGAGATAGTGCTATGCATTGAGAGAGAGAAAGAGACAGACAGAGATAGTGCTATGCATTGAGAGAGAGAAAGAGACAGACAGAGAGAGAGAAGGTGAGATTGAGAATACAAAGATATTGCAAGACATACATCATCAGTTTTTGTTCATTCTTACACTCTCGCACATAGTATTTTGTCCTGAACTTGTTCGACTTTGGACTTATTTATCTGACTATAACCTTACTTGTCTACATTGTCTTTACTTGCCCGACTTTGATTTTATTTGTCCTACTTTGGCCTTACGTATCGAACATTGACTTTGCGTGTCCGACTTTAACCTTACGTGTCCGACTTTGGCCTTGTTTGTCCGACTTTGGCCTTACTCGTCCGACTTTGGCCTTACTTGTCCGACTTTGGCCATTTTTGTCTGACTTTGGCCTAAATAAACTCAAAAGAAGGAAGGAAAACCTGCTCCTCATATAAATTGTTGACTTGAATTACAATTGTCGTCCATAGCATAAAGAACGCAAACAACAATCTAAAATGCGATCGATATATGTCACACAAAATTTTGATACTCACAAAAAACCAGTTGCATTTC
This sequence comes from Meghimatium bilineatum, assembly GCA_034231615.1. Lineage (NCBI taxonomy): Eukaryota > Metazoa > Mollusca > Gastropoda > Stylommatophora > Philomycidae > Meghimatium > Meghimatium bilineatum. The sequence goes on from CM067309.1 coordinate 21,309,880, forward strand.
AGGACACTAAATGAACAACCTACAATTCTTGACCAATAAAATGGATGTCAATATTTATTGTCAGTCTTCAGAAATTTATAATTAAGTAACTAGTTCGAAGTTTAACTGTTGGTCTCTAATCGTCTTTTCTTATAGCAATAGTTCACAAGGTCTTTGCTAAGTTATTCTGTTAGTCCACCCAATCAAATAGTGCGGAAACAAAACTACTGAGTGATACTTCACAGTTTTTAACTGAAACTGTCCAATGGCACGCAAGAGAATTCTACAACACACGCGCAGTGTGACATTGATAACGAAATGTTCACAGTCAATTTAATCCAGGCAATTATTTGGCTGGTAACATCTGTCATTGATTACGCCTGATCTTCCATTACTCTCGGTACGAGGATCTCTCAAGGTTATTTGATGTAGCTCGTCTGTAAGTCTGGGATGATCGGAGGCATTAATCAGGCTCTTCCAACGAGCAACACGGAGTCGTAGAAATTTCCGCCCGAGCTTGCATCGGTAAACAATTCCAAAAATTGCATAACCGTCACAGAGGTTATCTACGCTAAAAGATCTCAAAATAGATATGCTTAGACTCTCTCTCTCTCTCTCTCTCTCTCCCACACACTCTCTATCCATCTCTGAGCAAAAAAACATCACAGCTCACATCCTGGAACGTCTGCAAGGCATAACCATGTGCACTGTACAACAATTTTGGTCTGGAAGATACATCAATCTCCCTAAACCCTAACTAACAGCTAATACGAACTTTACAGTGAAGTGGATTAGCAGTCTCTGTACTTCTGGTTCACCTTTGAACGGACACATCGTCCACTCAGACAATCTTTCAACTACGATTTCCGACATTTTCAGACTATCTATCTATCTATTCGCTGAACCCTTAGTTGCCTTTCAGCGTCAGGGGTAGAAGAGTTTTCTGGAGACTTCCCCCTTGTGTGCTGAGTATATTGTGAGATTTGTCACCTCTTTTATTTCGGTTGTCCATCGTTTTCGTGGTCGGCCTCTAGGTCTGTCTTCACTGTATCTGTGTAGCATAACTTGTGGTATGCTTTCTAATGGTAGTCTGCTGATGTGTGCAAATCATTTGATCTGTTATCTCTTAATATGTTCCAAGATTGAGGTGGTGCCGGCTCTTTGTCTAATGTTTTCATTCCTCACTCTGCTTCTTAGCGATATTCCTAGGATTATGCTAAGCATGTCATTTCAGCTGTTACAAATTTACGTTTGCACTTGCACTGCCTTCGTCCATTTTTTATATTGGTAGCACAGCGTTTGCATAATAATCGTTTTTAATAGTGTTATTTCGGTGTTTAAATCTACATTTTTGTTTTTGAAGATTAGTGTCATTTGCACTATATATAATTATTATATGAGGAGCACGGTAGCCTAGTGGATAGTGCGCTTGCTTGCTATCATCTGGTTACAACGTCCCAGGCTCGAAACCAAGTCCGGACATTAAAAAAACAATCCTGGTTGTCATTTCTCACTTGACACGACCACTCCTCCAGTCGACTCAGCTGTATATGGGTATCTGACGCATGAGTTCGGGAAGGTAAAAAACAGCAAGGAAGGGAATTGGCCATCCCACCTAATAGTTGCTGCGGCTTAGTACATGAAGATCTATCTTCATCCCCGACGGCAGACCTACCTTATATATATATATATATATATATAAAAGATATATATATATATATATATATATAAAAGATATATATATATATATATATATATATATATATATATATATATATATATATATATATATATATATATATATATAGGAGTTTCTTTCTGTTCTTCCTATCTTCATTACCTCGGTCTTTTCAATATTTGTCTGTCTTCATGTTAAAGGTATGCCATATTTGATATAATCTATCTATTTGTCATTACAGTTGCTCTTCTGATGATGCTACTAGTTCTTGGTCATCTGCAAAAAGCAGTTCAGTTAAGGTATCCTTCAGATAGTTTTATTCCCGTTGTCTTTGCTACTTTGCAGATGTGATCTATGTATGTTATGAATAGGGGAATAGTACACATCTCTGTCTCACTACCGAGTAAATTTGGACTTTATCGTATTTGAAATTTGAAATTATCGGTTGTGCCTGTGCTCGTTCTTACTGCGTATTGCTTATTGCCATATATGATCTGACATAGGCTATCAGGTGTTGGGAAACTCCATATGTCTGTAGTGTTATCCATAGTTGTGCTCTATCCACTCTGTCAAAAGCTTTCTCTTTGTCCACGAAATCCAGATATGTCTTGGTTATGTTCTATCGCTCTTTCTGAAAGTTGTTTGAGGGCGAAGATTTCATCTGTACATCTTTTATTTTTCCGAAAACCAAATTATGTGTTGTTCAGCAGTGGTTCTTTATATGCGCGCATCCTTCTATGTAGTATCCTGCTAAAGATTTGTCCAATGTGGCTCAAGAGTGATATGTCTCTATACTTAGTGTAGTCCCTCGTACTGCCTTTTTTTTCCTCCAGATGACAACAATAACCGCTGTATTCTACTCCTGTTGTGTCTGTTGTGTTTTCCGTATTACATTGAACAGTCTGTGTAGTTACTTTGCACCTGTCACTGTTAGTATTTTTATTAGTTCTAAATGTATGCCTTCTATTTCCTGTTGCTTTGTTATTTGGTGCATGTTTAACTGCGTCTTTAATTTCAGATTTCATCATGTATGGTTCTAGGTCTTCTATTGTATTTATTGTTGTAATCACTTCTCCTTACTTAAAATTCAACAGTTGAGTAAAGTAATATATACAACTTTAAATTTGTTTTTTTAGTATGTTTCCGTGTTCATCGTTGACTATTATTGTTGATTCGAATATTTTTACTTTTCATGTTTTGTACTTTCTTGTAGAACATCTTTGTTGTGTTTTGTCTTTCCGTGTTAAACACTTCATCATATTCTTGCTATGACTTAACTTTTGAACATTTGAAGCTTTTCTTGGTGTTAATATATGATGTCTTGTATGAAGTAATCTTAATGAATTTTGCTTGTTTCCCATTTCATTTATTTGTGTTTATTATCTTTCGTTGCGTTGTTTACCTCTTTGTCCACCAAGTTGTTATTTTTGTTTTCGTACATTTACCGTGTTTATATCCGCATGTTTCCTGGTGCTTGAATGATAGCATTTTTGAAAATATTCCAACTCACTAGGATGACAAATTTACGTAGGAGAGTCTTCAATCTCAAAATTTCAACAGCTCTTTGACCCTTCTTTCCACTGGTCAAAGACATCAGAATACATTCTATGGTAACTTCTAACGTCTCTCGGAGGAGCGATGTCCTTTGGTGAACCATAACATGGTGTCACGTTTCTACATCGATCAACACAATAATTACACCTACTAAACTCATTTCAATGCTTGTAATATCTGCTGTGTAACATTACAAGAAATGACATAGAGACATTTACTGCTGAGGTGACACAAGGGGCAGTAGGAAAACTTACAAAACATTCTACAATAGAGAAATGCAAGATGGTATGCATGAGAGGACAAAACAAACAAGAGAAGCTCTTGAGATAGCACATTCAAATGGAGCAAAAAATTCCTTTGCAATAAAACATGTGCTAAAGTAAAACTAATAGTGAAGAAGACAAACATGATAAATGGGCAAAAATATGCGGTAATTTAGATCTAAGGATAAATTGTAGAAAGGCTTGGGCGCTGAACAACAATTTGCCTGGAAAAAGAAGAAGAACAAACGATAAACCTGTGATATATGGAAATAGAACAATCACCACAGATCCAAAAAAAGAAAAACACTTTAACCACTTTTTTGCCAGTGTGAACAGAGTAGGGAAGCTGTCCGAGGCTGACAAGAAGCGTCTGCAACTACTGAAGCAGCAAGAAAAAGTCCAAACCTCTGGCTCAACCATATTTGATGATGACTTCAGTATGCAGGAACTCCTTCAAGGGCTGAAGAAACTAAAGCCAAGAAAGTTTCCCTGGACCAGATAAAACTTATAATGAAATGTTAACACACATGGGCACATCAAGGAAGGAAGTACTCCTTAAGCTAATAAATATGACCTGGGTAAATGGAAAACTGCCTAAACATTGGAGAAATGCTCACATCTTTCCCATCATGCAAGTAACAAACCTCCAGATGAACCTAAACGCTATCGCCCCATATCCCTAACATTATGTCATACGAAATTGGCAGAAAGAATGTTTAATGTACGACTTTACTGATTCTTCGACAGCTCAAACATCCATTGCCATAAATAGACTGGTATCAGAAAAGGGATTTACACAGACGACCAACTATTTAGGACTAACTACATCGACAAACCATGGTGGATTCCAGGAAAACAAATACACTGTAGCAATCTTCTTTGACTTACAACAGGCTTATGATCGAGTATGGAGAAATGATCTCAGGATGAAGATCATTCAGATGGGAATTAGTGAAATGCTATATAACTGGATAAAATACTTCCTCATTGACAGAACAATCCACACAAAGATAAATGATGCAATGTCATCAAAAGAAGTTCTAGAGGAAGGTTTACCACAAGGTTCTTCTTTGAGCTACACCCTCTTTCTCATTTACATTGATGACCTTGCCAAACATATCAAAGCTGAAAAAGCCATCTTTGCTGATGACCTAACAATATGACAGAACCATGAATATGTTGAAATTGCAGCCTCGGGACTAAATGAAAATTTAAGAAGACTACACAAGAACTGTCAAACATGGAAGCTAAAAATAAACTGTGAGAAAACTGTCTATACCATCACTACCAAGAGTCATAAAGCAGAAAAAGAAAATATCAATCTATGGTTAGATATACAGAAATTTCCAAGAGAAAAACATTCCACATATCTTGGAATCACGCCTAATCTGCAGCTGAACCCTCAAGAAGCATGTAGAAATGGTCAAAAATAAACCACTTAAACGATTACAACTACTGAAAAGACACACTTGCACATCTTGGGGATCAGACAAGGATACCCTTAGAGAGCTATATCTGAGTTACATACGTTCTACTTTAGAACACAACAGTGCACTCCTCACAACATGTTCTAAGACAAATATAGAATCTCTAGACAGAGTGCAGAGTAATGCCTTACATGTTATTAGTGGAGCATTGGATCTACACCAATGACTGCATGTGAAATACATACAAATGTAGTACCCTTTGAGATGCGGGGAGATATGGCTGCAATGGAAGCTTATGAAAGAAGTAAAATATTGAACAAAGAGCACTCAAATAAACAGCTAATAGAAAACTGGCAACCAAACCACAGAATAAAACAAGTCAGTCATAAGCCATGTCAATGAAATACAAGACAGCTATCACTTCCCAAACAAAAGGCAAGAACTGCAAAGAGTAGAAAAATGCTTACCACCACACGCAGGTATTAAATTGCCAGAAGTCAAGATAAAAGTAAGAGACAATACAACAAAAAGTTCTGACCCAGTGAGTCTTATGGGGGCAATATGGAGAACAACAGACACCTACCCAGAACCATGGATTCATGTCTATACAGATGGGTCTGCTTTTAAAGCCACCATCAAAGCAGGTTATGTTGTCTATATAGAATAACCATAAAAAACATCTGGTGAGTTGTTTGATGCCTGTGGGGATATATGTTCTAATTATGAAGCTGAAATAACAGCACTAGAAATTGCCTTGTACCACCTGAAGAACATATTTGATGCCTTCCCATCAAAACTCCAAAAACATTGTTTTTTTAACAGACTCTATGTCCGCTATTCAAGCACTAGAATGTGATGGACATTGTAAGCCTGAGTTGGTTGAAATATATAAGCATGCCAACCATCTGCTTACATCTTATGAAGTCAACATTGTTAAGCGGTGGACTCCTGGTCACTCAAACATATATGGCAATGACAAGGCAGACATATTAGTAAAGATGGAAGCTCTACAAGAACATCCATATACACAAACCACCAAGCACACAGTTAAAATGATGCTGAAATCTGTGAACAAAGAAAATTGGATGAACAGATGGGACATGGGAAACACTGGGAAAGAAATCTATAAATATATGACCAGCCCAAATCCTAAAGATAACATCAACCTCCTGGGAATAAAAGACTCGATTATCATCTTTCGACTGTGCACACAACATGTACAACTTAACAATTACCTGAGCAGAGTAAACCACAACACACTCTAGGGTGCCTACTGTGCACTCATCCTTATGAAAAAGTTGACCACCACCTTTTTGAATGTCCAGCGCTGAATGTAGTCAGGAAAATGCTTCTCCCCCCTGAGCCAGATAAATGGAACACCTTATATGGAACAAAATAAAAGCTCAGAAACAAATGCATGTATCACACAATGGCATTGGGTCAAAGGGCATGATATAATGGATCGCTGGACCAGTAAACAACCAACTAAACTTATTTGATACATAAACCCTACACTAACGCAACATTTCTCTACTTTACCCTAACACTTTAGTAATACAACATTTCACGACATACCCTAATCTAACACTTTACTAATACAACATTTCACGACATACCCTAATCTAACACTTTACTAATACAACATTTCACTACTTTACCCTAACTCTATCATTTTACTAATACATTTCACTACTTTAACCTGACTCTATCATTTTACTAATACATTTCACTACTTTAACCTGACTCTATCATTTTACTAATACATTTCACTACTTTAACCTGACTCTATCATTTTACTAATACATTTCACTACTTTAACCTGACTCTATCATTTTACTAATACATTTCACTACTTTAACCTGACACTATCATTTTACTAATACATTTCACTACTTTAACCTGACTCTATCATTTTACTAATACATTTCACTACTTTAACCTGACTCTATCATTTTACTAATAGATTTCACTACTTTAACCTGACTCTATCATTTTACTAATACATTTCACTACTTTAACCTGACTCTATCATTTTACTAATACATTTCACTACTTTAACCTTAACGCTAACAATCTACTAGTACAACATTTCACTACTTTACCCTACCTCTAACACTGTGGACCATACATAAATAACAATCTACAACATAACACAACATAATTCATATAATTCATAACGTAAGGAAATATTCCAATTCCATAGATCCAAGCATTCCACATAACGAAACATGTTAAGGATCTGGTATCCTTTTCAGGAACCATTCCTTGTTCTTCTTCTTCTTCAGCGTTCATTCTCAAACTCCTGCCGGATCTCTATTGCAGTAGGACAATGGCCCTATTAGATTTCCAGCAGGATATAGTCCAGAGAATGGAAATGCGTTGTGTCGCCGTTTTATTTGCGCCAATGGCCCGACACATCCGTCTTCGGCGGGATTCCTTGTTCAACTGTGTACTACATTCTTCTGTATATCCATCCTCTACCACTGCAGAAGCTGAATTACTGTTTACAAAGAACAAAATCAAATTCGTGTGTCCACGTGTTCACTTAATAGTTAATGGCTGTTTTCTGGAAAACGTTCTTACTATTCACGTTTTTTCTAGCAATATTTTTACTACAAATCTATTTTTAGCTATTTTAATATCACTTTTATTGTAAACATCTCTAATTTGGATTTATCTTTCTACAATGGTCATATATAAACGTAACTGTCGACACAATTAAATTAATCGTTATTCTTTTCTTGTCTAACCAGTAATCGCTAATTAAACGATCACAAAGGGAAACAATTATGTCACTACTAATTGTCAAACATTCTTTACTCATTATCTCCGCTCGTTCACAAGTCATAGTCTATCAGAAATGTTTTATTTATTTATTTTAAGATTGTTCACTTTCTGCGTATTAAGAATGTTCAATTTTTTACGTTTATAAGAGCGGTCAATTTCTGCGTTACTAGAAATTTCAATGTATGAGATTAAAGGATGATTAATTTTTGCGTTATAAATATATTCATTTTCTGAGTTATAAAATGTTCCATTTTTTCATTTTAAGAATATTTACTTTCTGTGTATTAAGAATGTTCAATTTCTGCATAATACGAATGTTCTTTTATTGTTCTTCAGCGTTCATTCTCAAAATCCCGCTGGAATTCTCTTATAACAGGACAATGGTCCAACAAGATTTCCAGGTATATATATTGCCCAGGGAATAAAAATGCGTTGTGTCGCCGTTTTATTCGCTCCAATAGTCTGACATATTCGTCTTCGGCGGGATAAGAATGTTAAATTATCTATTTTTAGTAATATTCAATTTCTGCATTTATTGGAACATTCAATTTCTTCGTTTATATAAATGTTCAATTTCTGCGTTATTCTTCTTCTTCTTCAGCGTTCGCTCTCAAATAACCACAACGAATATTTCTTTAGCGTGAAGTACGTTGTGCTGCTGCAAGTTCCACAGTAGAACTGTGATTATTTGCACCCCGGTTGGCCACTTGTGGTCAGGACGTCCGAGGTCCAGCACATCCGTTTTCGTGATTCCTTTATATCGGGTTTGGTCCCAGTCCATGACAGCCTGTCTATCTGTCGCCGGGCACGCTGGTGTGTAGTGCCTCTTCGCCAAGACGTTTGTCGAGCGCGTCTATCTGGTACGAGGTGTTCCACTATCTATGAACTCATCTCTTGCATTTGGTTAAACTGTGCCTGTGCCCATCGGGTACTGAACCGTTTCATCCACGAGCCTGGTTCCTTTTGAGGAAGAACTCACCAGAAGAGTTGGACCCTGGCTCGTCCGCCCTCCTACCCGAGGCGTCGGTCACGGACATCGTGGTTCCATCATCCAAGTTCGAGTCTCACACCACGCGTTTGAGAGCAAGGCGTTCTCGAGCTGAACAACCTTGTCCCAATAGCGCCTGAGCCCATCAGGTACTGAACCCTCTCTCTCTGCAAGTATGTTTCCGGTATAGGAAGCTTGACAGTAGAGTTGGGCCAAGGCTAAATCGTTGTCCCTTTTGTGCCTGAGCCCATCAGGTACTGAACCCTTTCTCTCTGCAAGTGAATTTCCGGTAAGGGAAATCTTGACAGTAGAGTTGGACCAGGACTGCCATCGTTGTCCCTTTTTTGCCTAAGCCCATTGGGTTCGGAACCCTTTCTCTACGCGAGCACATTTCCGGTTTAGGAAGGCTCGACATTTGAGTTGGTTTAGGTCTTCTTGCTCTTCCGAGCGCCCACACTTGGGTCTGGGTCTCTGCTTATAAGGATCATAGGTAACTAGAAGCTCGTCTCGAGCTAACAGAGCTTATAGTTCCCCTTTCCTAGAAACTTATTCACTTTTCATTTGCAGTTTGCGCTGCCCTCTGGCGCTTTTCTGCCCTTTCATTGCGTCATTGTACTCATTATGACATATATTTGTTTCTCTCCATTCAACCACCTTTACGTGCCTTTTACATTGGCCGCCCCTCCAATGTTCTGACTGGACTAACAAGCGTCACTGTATGTCGACAGTGTCGCTGTATGTGGTGATGCAAATGGTGTCAGAGATATTGTCTGTCTCTTTTGCAGTCAAATCTCTTTCCATCTGCTTCCTCCACATTCTCGGACACGATCCCCAAATGATTTGGCCAGAATCAGCCCGAGCTACTGTTTTCTGTTACCAGGGTGCACCGCGAGGAGGTACATTTTCGATCTTGGTTATCTGCTAACCCTGGGTCCGCCTAGAGCAATGGGTTCCCTTTGCACCCCACCTGATAGTTATTTTCTGGCTCTCTCCCGCTATGGGTGGGTTATCCACACATTTCCGTATATATAACATATAACATCCGTATTCGTTCTACAAGAGCCAATATGTCTTCTTGTAAACGTAAATAACATATAGTCAGTACAATGTTGCTTCAAATAATTTTTTATACAAGTAAATTCTTGAACGAATACGGATGTAATATGTTATACGATGTAATACAATACTTCAATACCTGTACTCGATGTTTGTTGTTGTAATAGTCCTTGACTTGATTCGTCCGTTCTCAGTGACTTGAGTACACAGTTTAATGTCGTGACAAAATCGTATCTTGTTTTTGGGATATAGGGTTAGTCAAGTACGGAAAAACTATTCACTCTAGTTACCAGACGATTCGGTGCCGTTAGAACGGACTGGTTCAATTCCCGTTTGTCTCAAGAATTGTTAATTTATCCTCTTGTTTCCTACTTGAATTTACTTGTATAATTAATTATGTGTCATGTGACGTATTCCTTCCAGAACGTTGTCTTCCCAATGAACTATCTTAACCCCTCTCTTTCTTGGGCGATGCGGCGTGCATTTTCTAACGATTTATTCGTGTACTCTTTAACGTCCTCGGTCCAACGTCTTCTTGGTCTGCCATTTCTCCTCTTTCCAGATACTCTTTCCTCCATTATTTATCTTTCTAAACAGTTGTGTCTCTTTATATGACCAAACATGAGTAGTTTTATTTTTTTATTGCGTTTAGTGACCAACACTCTAGAATCTTAATTTTGTTTTAAATTACAAATTCGAAAAACTACTTGAATTAATTATAGGCACTAGAATTTCTGCGGGAGTAAACGGGATTTCGTATAGTCTATAAATAGAAAACAGAAGTCGAAAACTTTACCGATGTATGTTGCCACAGCTGTGATATTTCACAGTTCGGGGGTGTTTTGAAGTATCTAGTGCTGTGGATATTGTGGTCAAAATTGCGTTAATATGGGGCTTTTCATGTAATCCAGTTTTTATTGCTTTAAAAGTATTAATTACGCCATCTTTATAATCACAGTCATCAAAAGTGTTATGTATGAAGACAGAAGAATAGGGCACGAATTTGGCAGAGTAAGGTTTTTAAGTTTATTACGAAGAGAAGCTACTGCTCTGACATTTATGCTATTCAATTATATAGTCTGGGGCTTTCTTATTTATTTCTATAGGATTACCTGTGTTATTACAAACGTCAGGGGTAAACCTTTTACAGGTACGACTTGACTCTGATAGACGAAGGTGGAATATGCACAATTGAGATAATTAGAATGACTGTGTGTGTGTCTATATATATATATATATATATATATATATATATATATATATATATATATATATATATATATTTAATTAGTTATTTCGGACACTATAATGATCCATGTCTTTGTAGCGCCTATATCTAAATATTGTTGTGTTATTCCTCAAAATATAATGGTTTATCCACTTGCAAATTATGGTATATATTATACATTAAAATGTATCAATGAGTTCCAATCCATTGTCAATGATTTATTTTTTACATATTATCTGGTAGTGGCTTCCCTTTTGATTCAGACAGTTAGTATAGACAATAAAATGATAATTTGAAGACCACCGAGAAGAAAGAAAGATCCATATATTGGAAGATTTTCTTTCGGAAGCAGAAATGGTGCCACTAATGATCCAGTTCTTGCTAAGGCACTACAGTAACTAGAGGCCATAGTTCTGATACCTGTAGGAAATAGTTCTATAGTCATCACAACTATTGGACCAAATGCAGCTTCAGACATCATGTTGTCTCCTAGCGCAAATATCAGAGTGGAGATGCCTTGAACGTCTTCAGATGCCAATAGCTGCAATGCAGCTACAGTAAACGAACACATGCAAGACAGGGAGAGAAACACAACAAAGACATGTTTTCTTCCCATTTGTGTAATAAGAACAGGCCCAAAAAGTCTTATTAAGAAACTTAGAAAGCCGTACAGACAGAAATTTAAAAAAAAGTTGCCGGAGAGGTTTTTAAGGCCAAATCCAATCATATAGGTCCCAAATGAAAGTGTAAACCAAGTCATTCCCAGGATCAGGGTTTGTTTCCTGACAGATTTTCTACACATATCAAGATACGAATAATTAGATCGATGTTTCATGATTTTCGTCTCTGTCTCTGCCACAGTTTTCATGATACTTGTATCTGGCAAAGGTTTTCTGTTTACCCGAGCTATTTTACTCACAACTTTATTTGCTGTTTCAAGTTTTCCATGAATTGTCAAGAATCTCAAACTCTCTGGAAGCCAAAATACAGGCAAGAAAGCTACCAAAGCTACAATAGCAGTAGCAATATGTACATGTCGCCAGTCTTTGAGAGCTAACACGCATAAAGCAAACAATAATTTATATAGATTCCAGAAAGGAAATGTTCCGACAAAAGCTCTCCACTTTGCAGGAAAAAACTCTAAAGTATAGACAATAACAGTTGTGAGAATACCGCCAGTTCCAAATCCAATGAAGAATCTAATAACAGCGTACATCTTCCATGAAACTGAAAAGATGGCAATGAAGTTGGTTATAACTAGAAGGGCAGAGTTTCCGTGGATACATAATTTTCTACCAAACCTATCTCCAATGTATCCACACACAGAAGCCCCCACTAAAACCCCGATCATTTGGACAGTAAAAATAAAAGGTGGTATCCAGGAATCATCACAAACTAAAGTCCACTCAGTAACAATGGTAGAAGCCTCGTCACTGAATATCAAATTGTCACACTGCCTTGCAACATCACATGAAGACATGATTGTTTCGTTATTAATCTTGCTATAGTTATCGTGCGTATTTGACATAGCTATGTTATTAGAATATTTCATAAGGTTCGTTGAGTTAAACATTACATTGTCGTTACATCTCCATCCAGGGTTGTAACTTCCAAACATCATGAAGTATAGGCACCACGCTGATAGAAGCAGTGGAAAATATGCCAGCGGAAAGAATATTCGTTGAAATCTGTCACATCCTCCAAGATCCTTGAATATGTTGTCAATGGTATACACTCTGTGAATATATTAAAGCCATACTCAGTGTTATATCTTGTCACATTCAGTGTTATATCTTGTCACATTCAGTGTTATATCTTGTCACATTCAGTGTTATATGTTGTCACATTCAGTGTTATATCGTGTAACAATCACTGTTATATCTTGTCACATTCAGTGGTATGTATTGTCGCATTCAGTGTTATATCTTGTCACATTCAGTGTTATATCGTGTCATATTCAGTGTTATATCTTGTCACATTCAGTGTTATATCGTGTCACAATTAGTGTTATATCGTGTCACATTCAGTGTTATATCTTGTCACATTCAGTGTTATATCGTGTCACAATCAGTGTTATATCTTGTCACATTCAGTGTTATATCTTGTCACAATCAGTGTTATTTCTTGTCACAATCAGTGTTATATCTTGTCACAATCAGTGGTATATCTTGTCACATTCAGTGTTATATTGTGTCATATTCAGCGTTATATCTTGTCACAAACAGTGTTATATCTTTCACAATCAGTTTTATATCGTGTTACATTCAGTGGTATGTCTTGTCACAGTGTTACATCTTGTTATATTCAGTGGTATGTCTTGTCACAATCAGTGTTATATCTTGTTACATTCAGTGTTATGTCTTGTCACAAACAGTGTTACATCTTGTTACATTCAGTGGTATGTCTTGTCACAATCATTGGAATGGGATAACTACAGTACATGATTTTCTTGTTACCGTACAGCGCCATGTAGCCATAATATGTGCAAGTTTTGTCCATGTTTCTTGATTTATTTCAAAAACATTCAGTGAGATCTTTAACAAGATCTTGTAGCTCTTCTGTCGGCCACCTTGAGAATATACGATGTTTGGTAACTCACCATAGAGAATGTTTCTTCTACATATCCACATCTCAGAGACATCAATTTGGTCTTTTAATTGCAGGTTATTTATCCATGCTACTGAGTCATACATTAATGTAGAATAGATGCAGCAGTTTATAATTCAACTATGAGTTTATAATTCAACTATGAGTTTGAAAGTTATTTAGTGTTTAGATGTCAATATTGTCGTCATATCGTTGAAAGAACATTAAAACATTTCTGCCCATTTATTCAGGACCTGCCCAACGCATTTGTGCATGGCCGTCTTCAGTTAAGACCATCCAACACAACTGATTATAACCCCATTCATGACGTTTTTGATTATTGTTGGCATTCCGGTTCCCCACTATTTACATATTGGGATCCATGCCGAAAATATCAACAGCTATTCCAAGTATAAATATTGACCAACCGAAAACCCAACAATGCTCAAAATAGTTACGAATAGGGTCCTAATTAATTCTGTTGGAAGGTCGTCTATACCACCGACATGCTCGACTTTGTGACTGCATGAGAATAGTCTCAATGATGAAGATTAAATGTCAAAGATATTCGTATCTGGAATCATGTCTTGACATCTGATGTAGAAAATGTCATATAATAGCAAACAACATCAACTTACCTGGTAGAATCAGATACTTCATCAATGTTCTCCAACATGGATCTTTGACTTTCTTCAATGTCTAGCTTTTTATTTTCTCGTGTCTCCATGTTCTGTTCTGGAAATTTAATTTTTTAGAACATCAAATGTATTATATTGAATTATATATTGCAATATATCTAAAATAAACTGGATGTTACTGAGATGCAATTTCTGTGAAGTGATGAAAATACGATGGACAGAAAAGGAAATACCATGGACAGAAATGAAAATACCATGTACAGAAAAGAAAATACCATGTACAGAAAAGAAAATACCATGGACAGAAAATATCATGGACAGAAAACAAAATACCATGGAGAGAAAATAAAATACCATGGACAGAAAAGAAAATACCATGGACAGAAAAGAAAATACCATGGACAGAAAAGAAAAATAACATGGACAGAAAAGAAAACTACTGTAGACGTTTGTGGAGAAATTGGAGTAAAACGTCAATGTATATTTAGCACAACTACAAGCAGATTGTCTATATATCTTTGATTTATAATGAGAAGAGCAGAACTTGAACATTAAGTAATCACTTAAAATATCAAGAGAATAAGAAGAAGAAGAAGAGATAGAGAGAGCGAGAAAGAGAGAAGTTAGTTTCTGGATGTAGAATTATTTTGACATTGGAGAACTTCACCAACTGAGCAAGATAATAACACAAGAGGAAGAGAATTGTTGAGAAACATGATCGTCTACTCAAGTCGGCACGGCACTTGATTCATTAATATGTATGCATGTAAATATCTGCTGTCTGATATCTGCTGTCTGATATCTGCTGTCTCATGTTGATGATCACTCTCAATGAGAGCTCTATCGTTATTCTTCTCTTCTTTATTAACATTTACTTAGTAACTCCCGTTCTACGACATGTAACTGCGGCTGGTAATATTGATCGTATAACTTGGTCAGAACAAGATTACAAGACTTTACAGAAAAATTGGGAAAATTTACCAGAAGTATGATATGGAAATGGATGTCCAGGCTAAACTTAATTTAGAATAGAAACGTCAGTCTTTCTATCTATCTATTTGCTAAACTCTTTGCTGCTTTTCAGTGTCAGGGGTAGAAGAGTTTTCTGGAGACGGTCCTCTTGTGTGCTGAGCATATTTTTTGACTTTTTCGTTTCTTTTATTTTATTTCAGAGGTCCATCGTTTTCGTGATCGGCCTCTAGATCTGCCTTCGCTGTATCTGTGTAGCATAGCTTGCTGTGGTATGCTGTCTGATGGTAGTCTGCTGATGTGTGCATACCATTTGATATGTTGTCTCGATTTATTCCAAGATTGGGATGGTGCCATTCTTTTGTCGAATAGGAAATTCCTCGCCCTGTCTGCGATATTCCTATGATTCTACGTAAGAATACCCTATCAACTGTCACAAGTTCACATTTATCCGTGTGCTGTCATTGTCCATGTTTGACCTTTCAACATGGAAACATCATAGAAACATCAGTATTAGAGTGAAACTTTAACTGTATAAATCACTTGTGCTTTCTATGATTTCACTTTGTTGCGAGAGCTGGATACTCACCGCACTCATGGAGAGACGATTACAGTCTTTCGAATATAAATGTTACAGACGAACTCCACCAATTTCCTGTTGAGAGCATAAGACAAATGTGTATGTAAACAATAAATCTCACACACACATACATATATACATATATACATATATACACACAGGTCCCCAAGAATGATTGCTTGCAATTGTGAAATGAGGAAAACATCAATGATTTGAACATGTATACAAAAATGATTCCTTGTCAGAAGCAATACTGCAGGGAAACATCGAATTAGAGAGAAGTAGAGGAGGGCAAATAAAACATGGACAGACAATGTCATGAAACGGACAAGATAAAAAATTTTTCTCACTAATCCGCTAAAGATCTTTCAGACATGGTTTTAAGATAGAAGTCACTGGAGAACGTTCTGCTGAAGCATCTAATGTAGCATCCCTACGACCCTGGTTTTTTACGGGTTTACAGATAGATATAACATTTTCTAGCATATATTATGTCCTTGTGTACGGTTCTAACATAAAATATAACATATTCTGTATGCACGAGTGTTGCTCTAACATCTCACATCACGTGTTATATATTCGTGTGTTTATCTAAAATCTCTCATCACATGTTCACTAATATTTTAGTGATTTACGTTCCAATCACATGTTCACTAGTATTGGAGTGATTTATGTTCCCATCACATGTTCACTAGTATTGGAGTGATTTATGTTCCCATCACATGTTCACTAGTTGGAGTGATTTACGTTCCAATCACATGTTCACTAATATTTTAGTGATTTAGGTTCCTATCACAGGTTCACTAAT
This sequence comes from Meghimatium bilineatum, assembly GCA_034231615.1. Lineage (NCBI taxonomy): Eukaryota > Metazoa > Mollusca > Gastropoda > Stylommatophora > Philomycidae > Meghimatium > Meghimatium bilineatum. Next base: position 21,326,421 of record CM067309.1, read on the forward strand.
ATTTTAGTGATTTATGTTCCCATCACATATTCACTAGTATTGGAGTGATTTATGTTCCCATCACATGTTCACTAGTTGGGGTGATTTATGTTCCCATCACATGTTCACTAGTATTGGAGTGATTTATGTTCCCATCACATGTTCACTAGTATTGGAGTGATTTATGTTCCCATCACATGTTCAAACTAATATTCCAGTAATGTATGCTACCATCGTTTTCTTTTTCTGTGTGTGTCCCCAAACTCTCAAGGGTTAGCAGGATGTAGTCGTTATAATGGAATGCGTTCTTGCCTTGATTTACATCTTTGCTGCGATATCTGAACCTTTCAACCTGACACGCACGACGTCTTACATCTTTTAAAACAGAACAAATGTAATCACTTTTTGGTTGAAATTTCCAAACCTTCCACGGTTCTCAAAAGATTGAACTGTATCACATACATGTAGAAACGCCAAATAATGACGTCACGAGGTGGGGAGGTATGTAGTTTATGTAGTATGTAGTAAATGTAGTTTACCGAAACACTAGCTCCATTATTTTCGATGATAAAAAGACCTGATATGAACAAATTGTACTAACGTTCATGGATGAAAACCTCACCACCAGAGATACTTAATACTTGACCAAATAAGCGTACGTCTACAAATTTATTGACATTATATGCAGTATTGTTCACAAATACAAGTCTAGACATATGTCCACATTATATGCAGTATTGTTCACAAATAAAAGTCTACACATTTGTTCAAATTATATGTAGTCTTTGTTCAAAAATACATGCCTAGACATATGTTCACATTATATGTAGTATTGTTCACAAATACAAGTATAATAATATGTTCACTTTATATGCAGTATTGTTCACAAATACAAGTCTAGACATTTATTCAAATTATATGTAGTCTGTGTTCACAAATACATGTCTAGACATATATTCACTTTATATGTAGTATTGTTCACAAGTACAAGTCGACACATTTGCTCCAATTATATGTAGTCTTGTTCACAAATACACGTCTACACATTTGTTCACATTATATGCAGTATTGTTCACAAATACAAGTTTACATATTTGTTCAAATTACCACCGAAAACGGATATGTCGAGCAATTGACGTTAATAAAAAAGTTAACAATGTATTTCCTTTCTCTGGACTAATTCTTGATGGTAATCTAGTACCAGGTTTGTCCTGCTACAAGAGAGAACCAGCGGGAGTTTGAAAATGAACGCTGAAGAAGGAGAATATTTGTTCAAATTATGTGTAGTATTGATCACAAATACAAGTCTACATATTTGTTCAAATTATGTGTAGTATTGATCACAAATACAAGTCTACATATTTGTAAAAATTATACGTCGAATCATTCACAAATACAAGAGTACATATGTGTTAAAATTATATGCTGCATTTGTTCAGAAATGCAGGTTTACAGATTAAAATTATATGCCGAATTTGTTCAGAAATACGAGTTTACAGATTTATTAAAATTATATGCCGAATTTGTTCAGAAATACGAGTTTACAGATTTGTAATATGATCGAACTAAGATAATTCTAAACAATAACGTACATCCAATATGTGAACAGACGAGGCATACAGGACAATAAGCTCAGACTGAATACATTTTAAACTCAGAATATATTAATGCTATATTAATCTACATGTGACAAAAATGATTCATATATTTTAATGTGAAAAAGAAAGATTATAACCACACAGATGTTTTACTCTCAAACATGCAGACACATATACCATTCAAGTCTCTCTTGCTATCATGTACACACATACGTACATCCACACACGCACATGCAAGCCAAAATTCCTTTCCACAAATACCTCATACCCATAAACGTTTATAGAATCAGTTAGAGCACTTGTGAAATAAGTGACGGCCCGCTGGCAAAATGCGGCATGCTAAACTATTTTCTTTCACAAACAAGGCAGGTCTGAATATCTTACAAACATTGTCAACAAATATACATATATATATATATATATATATATATATATATATATATATATATATATATATATATACAGACACACACGCACACACACACATATATATATATATATATATATATATATATATATACAGACACACACACGCACACACATATATATAAATTTATTACAAATTTATTACAAGCAACCACAAACATTTCTACGTTTTCTGCTAATCTCACTTTGGACAAAGATGACAGCTACTTCATTTTCTACATCTACAATGATTCAGTAGTAATTTAGGTAGAAGATTGCCTGGTGGACATTTTAGGCCCATTTCAAGGATTCCTTCTGCAAGATGAATCAGAAACAGTCGGCGGTTATGTGACTCACCATTGTTCCATTCAGAGTTGATGTGCATACACAGAACACATGCATTAATGGAAAAAAACATCTAACATTTTGTAGAAACGACTATAAGTATGTTATTCATACTGCTGGAACTGTCATTGGTGAGAGGTGCTTTGTCGCTACCAACTGAAAAAAACTCATCCATTTCGAAAATATCACTGATACCTTTAAATGATAAATTAAAGTGGTTTCTTAAAACAGAATATACGCGTACACAATATCCTAGAATCCCGGATCGAATCATCCACCTCTAGAACACAAAGCAAGTCTTAACCACTATACCACAAAAATCACCGTCTGTCTAACCAACTATTAACAAATTAACAGTTAATTTCATCATCTTTTTGCGTTATAGAAATATTCACAATCTTCGTTATAAGAATATTCAGTTTCTGCGTTTATATGAATGTTCAATTGCTGTGCTATAAGAATGTTCACTCTGTGCGTTACACGAATGTTGAATCTCTGCGTTCTAAAGATGTTCACCCTCTACGTTATTAGAATGTTCATTCTCTGCGTTACAAGATTTTCAGTCGCTGCTTTTTACGAATGTTCAATTTCTGCATAATAAGAATATTCATTCTCTTTGTTATAAAAGTATTCGATTTCTGCGTTTATAAGAATGTTAAATAATTTTACTTTTTTCTATTTAGTATCAAATATTTATAGTGGGTTCTTGATATGATGTGACATTACTTCTTGTGATGTTTCGTTGTGTTTCCTGTGAACTGGGTTTGATTGGTCCCATCTGAAACCTTAACCAAAAAACTCAAAAGAAGGAAAGAAAACCTGCTCCTCATATCAATAGTTGACTTCAATTATAGCTTTGGTCCATAACATAACACACGCTAAAACAATCTAAAATGCGACATATGTCACACACTTAATTTGTCACTCATAAAAGCTCAGTTTGTATCTCTAAACACTAAACTAAGCGCCTACAATTCTTGACCATCAACATGGATGTCAATATTAGTTGTCAATCTTCACTAATATCTAATTCACTCATTCGAAGTTCAGCTGTTGGTCTCTAATCGTCTATTATTAAAGCAATAGTTCACAAAGTCTTGGCTAACTTTTCTATTCTTCTTGTTTAGGAACAGGTGTCACAGCACTAGGGACATTCCAATATATGCTACTTGCCTTTCCGTCAGTCAACCAAACTCAGTAATAAGCTCAGTGCATTAGTCAGTGTTGTTTCATGAAAACCTCAGCCTATGGTTGATGGAACAGCTGTCGATCAGGTCGATCCGGCGACCGCTTCTTTTGTCTTAAGTGCTGTAAGCCAACTGTGAATTCAAACTACACACTTGCTTGATAAAATTTTTAACTTAGACTGTTCAATGGCAAGAGAATTTAAGAACACCCGCATAGTGTGGCATTGATAACGAAATGTTCACAGTCAATTTAATTCAGGCAATAAATTGGTTGGTAACATCTGTCTTGAATACGTCTGATCTGTATCTTCCACTTCTCAAATCTTCACAACGAACTTCCTGGAAAGTGAAAATGTCTGCAAGGCATAATTCCGTACAGTGCACATCAATTTTCGTGAGGAAGATCTATCAATCTCACTAAAACTAACTAACAACTAATACGAACTTTATGATTGAGAGGATTAGCATTTTCAGTACTTCTGATTCACATGTGAACTGACACAACGACTAAAACAGAGAATCTATAGTCTCTGGTTTCGAACTTGTTCACTAGGACGACAAATTTACTTTTGAGAGATTCTTCAATCTCTCAGAACTTCAACAGCTCTCTGAACCTTCTTCCCACTGGCCAAAAACATTAGAATACATCTTATTCTGTTGTAACTTCTAACAATTCACATAGGAAGGATGCTCGTTGGTGCACCAAAACGTGGCGTAGACCAACATAAAAATTTCACTTCTACACTTATTTCACACACAAACTCTACGCTAACGTTCCTTCTATCATTAACTTTACCAATATACAACATGTCAATACTTTATCCTAACTCTAACAATCTACCAATACAACAGTTCACTACTTTATCCTAACTCTAACAATCTACCAATACAACATTTCACTACTTTATCCTAACTCTAACACTCTAGACTATACAAAAATAACAATCAACAACATAACTTGACAACAACGAATGAGATTCATATAATCCATAAGGTAAGGAAATATTCCAATTCCATAGATCCAAGCATTCCACATAACAAAACATGTTAAGGAGCTGGTACCCTTTTCAGGAACCTTTTCTTGTCCAATTGTTAATAAACCAAATATCGGAGGATGTCCGACAAAAAGGAAGTGCCGCAGTAACCAGACAAATAGAGGTAAATGCAAATAAAGTAAATAGGTTACTAGAAAACTATCAATATAAAATAATACAATATGGAAAATAATAAAACAGAGAACAAATGCAATTGTCAACATGTCGTAACAATTGGGATCTTTATCAAGACAACAAAAACAGTTAAGAATACAAAACCATAACGAATATAAACAAAATGGATTTCTCCCACCAGGAAATCCCAGGATGCTAATAAAAACCACCAGGATTTCCTGGTGGGAGAAATCCATTTTCTTTATATTCGCTATGGTTTTGTGTTATCTGTTTTTGTTGTCTTGATAAAGGTCCCAATTGGACCGACACGTTGACAATTTTATTTGTACTTTGTTTTATTGTTATTTTCTATATTTTATTATTTTATATTTTTAATTTTCTACTACCCTATTTACTTTATTTACATTTACCTTGTCCAACTGTGTACTACATTCTTCTGTAGATTCTTCTTCTACCAATACAGAATCTTAATGATTGTTGATAAAGAACAAAATCAAATTCGTTTGTTCACGAGTTCACTTAATAAGGAATCGCTGTTTTGCTGAACACTTTCTAACTATTCACGTATTTTTCTAGCAAGAGTTTTGCTACAAATCAATTTTTAGCTATTTTAATATCACTTTTATCGTAAACAACTCTCATTTGGATTTATCTTTCTACAGCGGTCGTAGTTAAACGTAACTTTCGACACAATTAAATTAATTCTCATTCACCTGTCTTACATTTTGATTCTTGATTCTTGATTAGAAACTGTCTTCAAAGCATGCGTGGGATTTCCATCAGTGCTCCGTTCATTCAGCCATCTCAGTGTTTGTAGACTCAGATTCGAGGTCAGATGATGATTGCGTGATCTTCGGGACTTTACAAAAATTCACTTGTCCTTCCCTCACCTCTAGATACTCCCATTTCTAACATTCTCTGTATGTGTACATTCTCAGCCTCATTGACATCATCTTCATCTTGAAATGAATATATTGCTGCCTGCATTAAATCTGCTTTATCTCTTCTCAGCATTGTGCCGTCTATCGCCGCATCGCCTGCCAATAAGTCGGCTCTCTCGTTTCCTCTGACCCCAGCATGACCAGGGCAGTGTATCCATTTAATGCTCTGGACAATTGAGTTGTTCAATAAGTCCGACCATTCTTTTCTCAGCATGAACTTTTGTGTCTTACATTTTGTCAAAAGCCAACTAAAATCTAACGTGATCTATAAATTTACCGTGAACTAGCTATTCTTGTCTTGTTCAACTAGTAATTACTAAGTATACGACCACAAAGGTGAACAATTATGTCACTATTAATTCTCAAAAACCCTTTTCTCATTATCTCCGCTTGTTCACAAGTCAGTCTGTCACAAATGTTCAATGGCTTAGTTTATTTCTTTTTCTTCTTTAGCGTTCATTCTCAGACTTTCAAAGAATCTTTCTTGTAGCAGGACAATGGTCATACTCGATTGCCAGGAGAATGGAAATGCGTTTTGTCGCCGCTGAATGTTCAATTTCTGCATTATAAGAACTTTAAATTTATGAGTTTTAAGAATGATTAATTTCTGCTTTATAAGAATGTTCAATTATTTCGTTTTAAGAATTTTCAATTTCTGCTTGAATAACAATGTTCAATTTGTGCGTTTTCCAGAATGTTCAATTTCTGCCTCATAAGAATGTTCTCTTATTGTTCTTTAGCATTCATTCTCAAAATCCCGCTGGATTTCTCTTATATCAGTACAATGGTCCTACAAGATTTCCAGTTATATGTTGTCCATGGAATTCGAAATGCGTTGTGTCGCCGTTTTATTTGTTCCAATAGCACCACATATCCGTCTTCGGTGAGATAAGAATGTTCAATTTCTGCATTTATAGGAAGTTAAATTTATGCGTATATATAAATGTTAAATTTCTGCGTTATAAGAATGTTCAGTTTATGAGTTTTAAGAATGTTAATTTTCTGCTTTATAAGCATGTTTAATTGTCTCTTGTTATATCAATATGTTCAGTTGGTAAAATTCTCTCCAGAGACTCATTAGTGACACATTATTCAGCAATTTCACTCTTTGTCTCCATCTCTTCTCGCCTTGATCTTTCTGGTGGTTACTAAATGTTCAAATGTTGCTATATTCAGAATATATCCTAAAAATCTTGACCAAATGTTCAAATGTTGCTATATTCAGAATATATCCTAAAAAATTGACTAAATGTTCAAATGTTGCTATATTCAGAATATATCCTAAAAATCTTGACCATATGTTCAAATGTTGCTATATTCAGAATATATCCTAAAAAAATGACTAAATGTTCAAATGTTGCTATATTCAGAACAAATCCTAAAAATCTTGACCAAATGTTCAAATGTTGCTATATTCAGAATATATCCTAAAAAATTGACTAAATGTTCAAATGTTGCTATATTCAGAATATATCCTAAAAATCTTGACCAAATGTTCAAATGTTGCTATATTCAGAATATATCCTAAAAAATGACTAAATGTTCAAATGTTGCTATATTCAGAACAAATCCTAAAAATCTTGACCAAATGTTCAAATGTTGCTATATTCAGAATATATCCTAAAAAATTGACTAAATGTTCAAATGTTGCTATATTCAGAATATATCCTAAAAATCTTGACTGTTCAAACCTACCTTCCTGGAAGTGTGATAGTTATTCTCTGGCTCTGTCCCGGGGTGGGCCGAAAATCCAAAGACTTCCCAGCAATAAAATGTCATTTAATGGCATTAGGTCATAGGGCATGAGCCCATAGACCGCTGGATCAGCAACCAACCAACCAACCAATTAATATATTATTTATCGCATGATGTGATTGTTGGCCCAGAAGTGTGTGCTGTGCTCCTGCCACGACTTGGTATAACTTAGAAAATGGCGCACTGGAATGTTTGACATTTAGGACTAAACATTCATCCATGCAATTACAGCATCGTGTCTTTGAGAACCTTATATGTGCCCGGGTGTTGCGTCAGTTGCACAACTAAGAATTTGATATGTGCCCGAGTGTTGCCTCAGTTACACAGTTGAGAATCTTATTTGTGCCAGAGTGTTGCCTCAGTTACACAGTTGAGAATCTTATTTGTGCCCGAGTGTTGCGTCAGTTACAAAATTGAGAACCGTATATGTAACCGGGTGTTGCCTCAGTTACACAACTGAGAACATTATATGTGCTCGAGTGTTGCCTCAGTTACACAATTGATAACCGTATATGTGCTCGGATATTGCCTCAGTTACACAACTAAGAATCTTATATGTGCCCGAGTGTTGCCTCAGTTACACAACTGAGAATAAATAATTGTTTGTTAAATGGAAGGTAGAAATAATACAAGCTCGCAACCAGGAAAATGGAATAATTAATTTGTAAAATGCCAGGAGTTTCTGTCTGGACTATAGTTTGTTAAATTCTCAGAACTATTGCCCGAATTATTATTTGATAAATCCTCGCAACTATTTCTTTTACTATTGTTTGTTAAATTCTCGGAACTTTCACCTGTTATATTGTTTGTTAAATTCTGGAACTTTTACCTGTAATATTGTTTGTTAAATTCTCGGCACTATTGGAACTGTTGCCAGTACTATTGCATGTCAAGTTCTGTGTATCTTGCTTCGTGCAGTTATTTGTTTAATTGTTACTTGTTGGACCTGAATTTTTCCCAACTGATATTGACGTAATGGACACCACCGGTCCTTTTTAGTTAAGTAACGGAAATGACACTACATAGCTAAATGTATGTTGTCTCAATATCATTGCTCAAAGGAGTGTATGAATGCTCGTTTAGACGCGGGATTGAATCAGTGCGGCAGCATCCCAGAGGTTGTAGGCGGTGTAGACCAAGAGATAACGGTGATATATATTATTTGTTTTGTTCAGAGGTGGACAACCATTACTAGACCGACGGATCAGAAGTTTCTTTCAACCGTGGAATATTATCTTAAAGCTTTTTTGTGTGTTGCTTATTTCAAAATTTTACTTGCAGCTTCAATTAGTGCTTTCTGAGGTCGGTAGACTATCCGCAATTCCGTGTTATTTTTTTGCATGTGTAAATCATTCGCACTTTTACGGACGTACACGCGTAATCTCGTACTCTCTCGTAGTCTCGTACAGTTATTGTTCTTAAATTGATCACAATTGTTAAATATCTAGATGGCATACGTCATGGCTATAATATTGTGTAAAGTAGTTTCAAATGTTGGTTAATATTCAATATATATTAAACTAAGATAAAACATATCGCATTAATCATAATTATTAGGGTTATACAATTTGCAACCGATACTTTTCTTAATATTTATGAAACACACGTATGAATTTTTAATGTTAATAAATATGTTTATAATTTCAGTCACTACCCACAGTTGAGAAAGAGAAAGCTTTTGACAGAGTGGATAGATCACCAACTATGGATAAAACTACACACATAGGAGTCCCCGAACATCTGATAAGCCTATGTCAGAGCATATACGTCAATAGTCAATACGCAGTAAGAACGAGCACAGATACATCGGATAATTTCCAAATTCACTCTGGAGTGAGACAAGGATGTGTACTATCCCCCATATTGTTCATAACATACATAGATCACATTTGAAAAGTGGCAAAGACAACGGAAGAAAACATTTTGAAGCATAGCTTAAACGAAATGCTATTTGCAGATGACTAAGTACTAGTAGAACTATAAAGACAAATAGACAGATTACACTAAACATGCCAAACCTTTAACATGATGATAAATATAGAGAAGACCGAAGTAATGAAGATAGAACGAACAGAAAGAAATATCAACATATATATTGGAAACAAAAGACTTAAACAAGTGACAGAATTCACATACCTAGGAAGCAATATAACAACAGACGGCAGGAGCAGCATTGAAATACACAATAGATGTAGTAAAGCATGCCAAGCCTTAGGACAAATGACACCAATCTTCACAAACAAAAATATAGATTTAAACACCAAAATAACAATATTTAAAACACTTATTATACCAACGCTGTGTAACCAAAGCCAAACATGGACACTGACAGCACAAGATAAACGTAAACTTGTGACAGCTGAAATGGCATGCTTGCGCAGAATCCTAGGAATATCGCTAAGAGACAGAGTGTGAAATGAAGACATTAGACAAAGAACCGGTACCACTCCAATCTTGTAATATATTAAGAGACAACAGATAATATGGTTGGCACACATCAGTAGACTACCATCAGACAGCATACCGTAGCAAGCTATGCTACACAGATACAGTGAAGGCAGATCTAGATTCTGACCACGAAAACAATGGACCATCGAAATAAAAGATACACAAACTCCACAATATACTCAGTACACAAGAGGGCCATCTCTAGAAAACTCGTCTACCTCTGACGCTGAAAGGCAACAAAGGGTTTAGCGAACAGATAGATAGATGATACGATAACTCTTGATGTCGGAGGTGTCTTTGTCTGGTTTGCCAGGGAGAGAAGGTAGCGTAGTAGCCATTCTTCTGGTATGCGTCCTGTTTTCAGACTTGTGTTGAAATCATCAACAATTATTTTTAGCCGGTCATCTGCAATGTCTTTCAGGAGGCTGTAGCGTATTTCGTCGGGTCCTGGTGCACCATCTGATGTTTTCTTTATGATCGCATTTACATCTTCCAACGAGATCAGTTCCTCATCAGCGATATCATTTGTTACCAACGATGATTTTACAGTGGCCACTATGGTCTCCCACTTGTATACCTGCCCACCTCCTGCTCACTTCCCGGCGACTTCATTGTCAAGTAACGTCTTCAACAATGTGTCATGTCTTTTAATGTGTAAAAAATTCATTATTTGCCTGATCTTTATTTCTCTTTAAAATTCTTTCTTCATATTAACTGTTGTTAGAACCTCTTTGTTTGTTTTCTTCTCTTTCCACGATGTTGTCCCTATTCTTCTATATATCCACATCTCAAAAATCAATTGTGTCTTATACTTGTTTGTTTAGTGTACATGCCTGCAACACTGAAGCTCAATGAAATCAATGACACTCAGAGCAGTACACGACTTTTAGCTAGAGTGAAATGGAGAAACAAGAAACACAGTGGCACATCTCGACAGCATCTGGAAAACTATCTTCCAGAATGTCAGTGGCGGTCACTGCTAAGAGCAACAGAAACCGTATTTGACACTATTCTTGTTAATATGAAAGATTACTAGTTCCAATTACAAATATTCAACTATTTTTGATTATTTCCCTTGTATTATGTGGCGTTGGCTTCTATTGTACCCTAGTTACTGGAATACATACCTTCCGTTCCGTTCAATATTTTTTTTAATGAAATGTTGTGGTGCCTAGTGTTACAGTACCATATCTGCATATATATCTATGTGTGTGTGTGTGTGTGTGCGTGTGTGTGTGTGTGTGCGTGTGCGCGTGTGTGCGTGTATGTGCGTGCGTGTGCGTGTGTGCGTGTGTGAGAGTGTGTGTGTGTGTGTGTGCGTGTGTGTGTGTGTAATGTACATGTAGACACCACAACATTTATACACGCACATTTATATATGGCGATTTACTGCCACGACAAAACACAAACTGCCACGACTGCGCATCGGAGTAGAATGAATGATCCTAGAGGTTAGGGTTAGGCTTCGATCTAGTTTACAGTCTAAATGTGTATGTGTAACCAGCGAGCTACGGGAACCATTATCACATAATTAAGAATGCACTTTGCCATATGCTGGGAGATGTCGAGCACGTATGGGTGTCAACGTCGGTTCAGGAAAGTAAACTCAACTAAATTTTATTTCAACTAAATTAAAGTATATTGCTACTTGAGCTTTTCTCATCTAGGAGTGTTGTTCCGAAATAGGAAGCACTGAACTTTAGAGTTTGACTAGAGTTAGTTGTCCCTTTTATCCGATGTGCAGTCCGCCGACATGAGAACGCCCTGGTCAAGTTCAGCTTCTACACAAGCTTTTTTCTAGTTGGAACGATTTTGTATCTTGCTATTTCCTCAGACTTTTCTACCGAAAGATACCGGAATCTTGTTTTCCAGTATGAACATTGCTTTCGTTATGACTCCTCTCTTGTGCGAGCACATGACACTGCCCTCTAGCGCTGTGCCATCTTCTTATGTACTTAATAGATGAGAGTTACTTTTCACAACATTTGCTCAATATTCTAGCTTATAGGGAACATAAGACCAATGTGTACGTAAGAAATAAAGTAGAGATGTGTGCAGGTGTTTAGGAGCCATTGCTTTCAGTAGTGAAACGACGAAAACTAGCATGGTTTGGACATGTATGCAGGCACGATTCCATGTCAAAAACAATACTGCAGGGAACTGTCGAGTGTAGAAGAAGCAGAGGAGGGCAAATAAAGGCATTGACAGACAACATCAAGGAATGGACAGGGCAAGATATTTCCACACCCATCCGCATCGCTGAGGATAGAATTCGATGGAGGACTCTGTGTGCTGAGGCATCCAATGTGGTACCACTACGACCCTGAAGGGTTACTGGTTTATTGATTGATTGATTGATTGATTGATTGATTGGTTCTAGCTTACGTGAGTTTTTGACCAAGACAATACTTTCCCCCGTTTAGACCATGTTAGCAATTATTTTACACAGCGATGCGACATTGTTTTTCAGTTAGGGTCGAACGGTGTCATATTAATGTATTGTCTCTGCAAGAAAAATTATGTAATTGTTATCAATTACAGATTTGTAATAATGAAGACGTACATCATGGATGACAGCAATGTCTACCTGTTAAGTTTTCTTTCTATAAGTGCTCTATTTCTGATATAAAGTGTTGGCTATGTCTGTGCTAATGTCAAGTGTGGGACATATGGTTTGATGTTCTATGTGCCGAGTCTGAAAAGTTTGTGTATGGGCCTCCAATTATGTCTGGGAATCTGATATGAGAAATGTACATTGCCCATTTTTCACACACCCAAACTCGACATACAGGTTTGCCTCAAAGAATAGACAGTGCCTCTACATTTGAATTCGAGCAAGGTTGGAGAAGTTAGGTTGGACATATCTGGCCGACAAATGCCTTAGGGCTCTTCGGCTAGTATTATGTTCTTGAAGTTTACTGTCAAAGTGTTTTGCATTATTAAGCACACTCATAAAAAAACCATGAGTATTTTGTTTTCTTAACTGTCTACCTAGACATTTAACTCACATAAACTCTCACACGAGGCAGTGGGTGATACAGTGTCGACAGAACAGATAGGTTTGTCAAAATATGAAAATTACGATTTCATCTAAACAAGAAAAAAAACCTGAAAGATTCTTAGAATGAACTGTAACAAATAGGCAAATTTCAAGTTAATTGTGTTGGTTGCCATCTTGTGACCGACAGCTCGTGACAGAACGTACACTTTCTAATATAATCAAATGTCCACCACAGATGGGTAACCGATGTGACGCCCGATATTGTACAAAGAACATTGCATGCTGGACAATCTTGTATAAGTAGAGTTCCTGTACGCATATTTAGTCTCAGAAGGGATGGACTCCAGTCCGGCAGTATACCCTGATGATCATGTCCTGTCAGGAGCACAGTATAAGCTTCTGGGTCAACTAGTCCATCATTCTTCTGTCAGATCTGTTGACCCATCTACAGTGGTGGTACTTCTAGCATTCCCCGCCACATACGAGGCTGCACAAGATAACAATTATGCAATGTTTGCAGGTCTGCTTCTTTTTCTTATCCATGGTTACATATACGATTTGACAAGTAACAAGACTTTAATATCTAAACAAGACATGCAGTGACCATGACCCAAAAACATAAACGTATAAAATGTTATGTAAAATAGTCACATTTTAACAAAAATAAATCAACGCTTCTGTTGAAAAGTCATCATCTATTTTATTAATATTCATTCAATCGATAATTTTCTGATTATTCAGTGAAGGAATTCAATTTCTATGTAGTTATTGAATAATAATAATTTCCACACGCGGAATGTCTGTGGTTGTCAATAATGGCCGACTAGACTAACCACTGGGTCACATATAATCTTAGCAGATAGCTTGCATGTTTATTGCTCTTTTTTGTTGAGGTTTTTTTTTTAATTTTCTGATGATGGTCTCACATATTCATGTTGCGCCTCCTTACTTAGTAAAACAATTACTTCAAGATATCGTTGACGTGTTAAATAAACAACACATAATACGTGCATAAGTATAATAATAAGTGCAGATTAAATACATAATATTCAAACACTGACATTGCAACTGGATCACTAGTACTATACCAATGGATCACTTGTACTATACCAATGGATCACTTGTACTATACCAATGGATCACTTGTACTATACCAATGGATCACTTGTACTATACCAATGGATCACTTGTACTATACCAATGGATCACTAGTACTATACCAATGGATCACTAGTACTATACCAATGGATCACTAGTACTATACCAATGGATCACTAGTACTATACCAATGGATCACTAGTACTATAATACTAGATCACTAGAACCTCTACTATGGAAGACCACAAAAATTATTTGCTATATAAATAAATATTAAATAGAAAAAATTGGACAACAAATTATCTTGTATTAATATCAATCAATCAATTGCCATGTCGAATATCGTAGATCATGTTTCTCCACGACTCTCTGTCTCTTGTGTTGTCAATAAGCTCGGTTGGTGAGCTTCTACCGTGCCACATTACTAGTCCATCTAGCAACTTTTCTCTTTGTCATCCCCAATCTTTTCTCCCCTTGATCTTTCCAGTGATTAGTAAGTGTTCAAGCTGTGTTCTTCTCAGCACATGCCCTAGAAACCGTGACTGTCTGTCCCTAATGTTTGATATGATTGATCTTTTTACGCCAGCATCAATGAGAACCTCTGCATATGTTTTCTTAGCTGTCCATGGTATTTTCATCATTCTTCTCAGAAACCATATTTATGTAGCCTCTATTTCGCTGTGAATTTTTTTGTTTACAGTCCATGTTTCACATCCATAAAAAAGAATCGGTTTTATATAACATCTCAGCACTCGAATTCAGGTCTGCATTGATAGTCTTCCTTTGCATAAAATTTTTTTGGAATGCTGATTTGGTTTGTGCTGTTCAGCTCTTTATATCACTTGAGCATCTACCTTCTGATGTTAACAGGGTGCCAAGATATTCCCCTTTTTTCGACTTGTGCTAATTTTGTGCCATTAATTATTATGTTTCATCTATGTCTCTTCGATACAACCATTATCTATGTTTTCTTCTTGTTTAAACTGAGACCTTAGTTTTTACTTTCTTTCACTACTTGATCTAATAGGGCTTGTAGTTCCTGCTCGCTTCCTGCGATCAATACTGTGTCATCAGCATATCTCAAGTTATGTATATTGCATCCTTCCACTTTTATTCCTGGCATATCTTCTATATTTCGCATAATGTATTATGTATGCATGGAGAAAAGATCCGGTGATATTTCACAACCTTGCCTGATCCCCCTTTCTTTTTTTTGGTATTAATATAGATATCATTAAAAGAGACAGGGAATGTGTGACATCGATGCTGAACCGATAAAATACGATTATAACTGAACTTATATTAATTATAGGCATTACCGATTTCTTAACTAATGATCTACGTGAACCATATCAGTTGCATGGATCATTTTCTTCAACTGCCGGTGTGCTAAGGAAACCGGATTTCGTATAGTTTATAAATAGAAAGATGAAATCGGAAAGTTTGCCGATGTGCGTTGCCACAGATGGGCTTTTTCACCAATTTTTAGGGAGGGGGAGGGGATGAGATTGCCAATCTCTAGAATGATGTGGATATTGCGGACAAAATTGCGCTAATCTGGATTTTTCTTTTAAAAATGAAATTGTAGTATTATTGTTTTAAAACTTTTAAATCCACTTGTTTATAAAAAGGGTCACTAAAAGTTGTATGTATTAAGACGAAAGAATTGGGCACGAAATATGGCGAGTAACGTTTTTTAAATATATTACAAACATAAGTTACTGCTATGACCTTTTTTATATCGAATTATATATTCTAGGGGTATCTGATTTATTTCTATAATTCAATCTTGGGTTATTACAAAATGTCAGCGGTAACCTCGTTCGAGGGTGTAATAATTAACATAACACTTGTAGATGAAGGTAGAAAATGCAGAATTGAGATAATTAGAATATATATATATATATATATATATATATATATATATATATATATATATATATATATATATAGATTAGTTATTCCGGACACTGTAATGATCCACGTCTTTGCAACACCTATATTTATAGATTGTTGTGCTGTTCCTCACACGTTGATGTTTTATCTACAGATTACAATGTGGTAGTGGAGACAAACTACAATTGACTCTATCCGAATATTATAAATTAAAATATATTAATTTTACTCCGGTTCTTTGTCAATGATTTATGATTTACATATTATCTGGTAGTGGCTTATCTTTTGATTCTGACAGAGTCAGTACGGATAGTATAATGATGGTCTGAAGACAACCAAGAAGAATGAAAGATCCATATATTGGAAGATTTTCTTTCGGAAGCAAAAATGGTGCCACTAATGATCCAATTCTTGCTAAGGCACTACAGTAACTAGAGGCCATATTTCTGATACCTGTAGGGAATAATTCTATACACAACACAACTGCTGGACCAAATGCAGCTTGAGACATCGTGTTGGCTCCTAGTGCAAATATCAGAGTGGAGAGGTCTTGTGCGTCGCCAGATGCTAATAGCTGCACAGCAGCTACAGTAAACGAACATATGCATGACAAGAAGAGAAACACAACCAAGACATGTTTTCTTCCCATTTTTGTAATAAGAACAGGCCCAAGAAGTCGTATAAGGAAACCTAGAAAACAGTAAAGAAAGAAATTAATAAAAAAGTCGCCAGAGAGGTTTTTAAGGCCAAATCCAATCATATATGTCGCAAATGAAAGTGTAAACCAAGTCATTCCCAGGACTAGAGTTTCTTTCCTGACAGATTTTCTAAACAGATCGAGATACGAATAATTAGATCGATCTTTCATGTTTGTCTTCTCTGTTTCTGCCACAGTTTTCATGATACTTGTATCTGGCAAAGGTTTTCTGTTTATCCGAGCTATTTTACTCACAATTTCATTTGCTCTTTCAAGTTTTCCATGAACTGTTAAGAATCTCAAACTCTCTGGAAGCCAAAATACAGGCAATAAAACTACCAAAGATAAAATAACAATGGCAATATGTACATGTCGCCAGTCTCTGACAGCTAAAACGCATAATGAAAACAATACATTAGATAGATTCCAGAAAGGAAATGTTCCGACAAAAGCTCTCCACCATGCAGGAATAAACTCTAATGTATAGACAATAACTGATATGATAATACCACCAGCTCCAAATCCAATGAAGAATTTAATAATAGCGTACATCTTCCACGAAACTGAAAAGATGGCAATGAAATTAGTTATAGCTAGAAAAACAGAACTTCCGTGGATACATAATTTTCTACCAAACCTATCTCCGATGTATCCAAACACAGAAACTCCCAAAAAAACCCCGATAATCTGGACAGTAAAAATAAAAGATGGTATCCATGAATCGTCACAAACTAAAGCCCACTCAGTAACAATGGTAGAAGCCTCGTCACTGAATGTCAAATTATTACACAACCTTACAACATCGCAAGAAGACATGCTTGTTTCGTTGTTAATCTTGCTATAGTTATCGTGCGTGTTTGACATGGCAAAGTTATTAGAATGTTCCATAAGGTTCGTTGAGTTAAACATTACATTATCGTGACATCTCCATCCAGGGTTGTAACTTCCAAACAGCATGAAATATAGGCACCATGATGATGGAAGCATTGGAGAATATGCTAGCGGAAAGAATATTCGTTGAAATTTGTGACATCGTCCAAGATCCTTGAAAATTCCGTCAATGGTATACACTCTGTGAATATATTAAAGTCATACTCAGTGTTATTCAGTGTTATATCTTGTCACATTCAGTGTTATATCTTGTCACATTCAGTGTTATATCTTGTAACATTCAGTGTTATATCTTGTAACATTCAGTGTTATATCTTGTCACATTCAGTGTTATATCTTTCGCATTCAGTGCTATGCCTATTACATTCAGTGTTGTGTCTGTTACGGTCAGTGTTATGTCTTTCACATTCAGTGTTACATCTTTTCACATTCCGTTATGTATATCAGTGTTATGTCTATCGTTAGAAATTTAGAAGTAACTGTCACTTAAATTCATCCTCATCAGCATCAATGGCTGCCTCCACAAAGAAAGCTGGCTGCAATAGCCATCCAACATTCTATATCTCTTGCTTTGTTGGTGCACTCTGCTAGGCTGTAAACTATCAACCTCGTGATGTTTCTCTCCCTCGTGTATCTCTGCCTACTTCTTGCTCGCCTCCCCTAGACTCTGCTCCAAGTAAGGTCTTCAACAGCGTGTCATGTCTTTTAAAATGTGTCCAAATTATTTCAATTGTTTAATCTTTATTTCCATTAATATCTTTTTTTAAAAACAAAGTGCTGTTAGAATCTCTTTTTTCGGTTTCTTCTTTTCCCATGAAGTTCAAAACGTTTTAATATTGTTGTTGTTCTGCATCACAAATGATGATGATGACTATGTGTACATCTACTTTGCAATAGGTAAATACTAAATAACGTATAAGGGTTACTAGATAACTATCAATATAAAATAATCAGAAATAACAACAAAACAAAGAACAAAGACAATTATCGACGTGCCGTTCCTTTTACAACCTTTATATAGAAACAAAAAAAACAATTAAAACAACACAACTATAAAAAACACAGCAGGACTATGATGATGGTTTCCAAGCATAAACGTCATATATCAACAAGATATATTGTTATATGACTTATATATTATCCGGTTATGTAACATGGCGCGGCATGGCGCCACCTCTGCACGACCTCTCCGCATCCAGTGTATTGTTATATGAGCTATATGTCGTACCCGAATACGTAACATGGCGCGACCTCCTCACAGCAAACATTTTGTTCTTTGAGCTAAATTAGCACATTCGGCACATTCGACAGGACCTTTGCATGACATTTCCACAGGGAGTATTTTGTTATATGGATTATATAAAGCACACTCGGCACATATGCACGACCTTTACACGACCTCGACACACCGAATATTATGTTATATGAGCTATATTAGCACATTCGGCACACACACGGCTTGTATAATACTACTGACTACTGTACATGATTTTTAGCTACTCTTGATCGCTTTTTAGCCGTTGCATATCTGCTCATTTCACAAGTTACTTTGCTTTTTTTCACTGTAGAGCACCATGTAACTCTATTGTATGCACGTTCTTCCTACTATCTTGGACTATTTCAAAGACTTTCAGTGAGATGTTTACGGTGTCCTTGTAGCGCTTCTGTTAGCCAGCTTGAGAGCATACGTACTTGTGCGGCTCGCCATCGAGAATGTTTTTTTTTCTATATATCCACATCTTAGATCCATCAATTTTATCTTTTAATTGTCGATTATATATCCATGTTACTGAGTCATGATTTTATATTTCAACTATGATTTTATAATTCAACTATGATTTTATAATTCAACTATGAGTTTATATGAGTTTATTGCCTTCTATAGTAGATATCCCAGGAATATCAGTGGGAGGATATAACATAAATAATTTGAGATATGCGGATGACACTGTTCTGATTGCAAAAAGTGAGAAAGACCTTCAAGATTTAAATAATGTCTTAGTCACAGAAAGTAAAGAGAAAGGCCTCTTCCTAAATATCAAGAAAACAGAAGTAATGGTTATATCAAAGAAACAAAATAACACACCTTGCAAGATCAAAGTGAATGATATAGTATTAAAACAGGTCCACCAATTCAAATATTTAGGTACAACAATTACAGCAGATAGAAGAAGTTCAACAAAAATAAGAAGCAGTATAGGACAGGCAAAAACAACATTCAGAAAATTGAAAAATATATTGTGTAATATAACCTTGTAATTATAAGTGAGAGAGTTGTGCAGTGCTATATAATCCCTATACTAACATATGGGTGCGAGTCTTGGACAATAAACAAACTGGAAAGTGGGAAAATAGAGGAAATAGAGATGTGGTTCTACAGAAGAATGCTGAGAATACCATGGGCTGCCAGAAAAACTAATGTAGAGGTGTTGAAAGAGTCAAATGTGAAACGAACCTTAATCAATAATATAAGAAAAAGACAATCTTCATTTTTTGGCCACAACATGAGACAGGCAGGTTTAGAGAACATAGTCACAACAGGCAAAACTTCAGGGAACGGAGACGGAGGGCGACAATGTGAGAAAATATTAGATATTTTGACAACCTGGCACGGCAGGAAAACAACAAGGATCTTGATACGTACTACTGTGGACAGAGAGCTGTGGAGAGCCATGCCCGTCTACGCCAGCTGGCATGACACCTGATGATGATGATAATGAGTTTATAATCCAACTATGATTTTATAATTAAACTATGTGCTTCTAATTCAACTATGAATGTATAATTAAACTATGAGCTTCTAATTCAAGTATAAGTTTGAAATTGCTTTAGTGTTTAGATGTCATTATTGTCCTCATATCATTGAAATAACATTTTACCGTTCCTTCCTACATGACTAGCCCAACACATTTGCACATGTCTATCTCCTGTATAGACTATCCAACAGAATTGATTAGAACCCCATACGTGACGTTTTTTGATTATTGTTTGGATCTCGGTTTGTTACTAGTTAAAAATTTGGGATCGCATTCTAAAAATATCAAAAGCTAATCCGTGTATAGTAGTAAACTTACCTGGTAGAATCAGGTACATCAATGTTCTCTAACATGGATCTTTGACTTTCTTCAATGTCTGGCTTTCTATTTTCTCTTGTCTCCATTTCTGTTATGAAAATTGTTTTTTAAAGTAACATAAAATTTATTGTATTGATTTATATATTGCGATATATCTAAAATAAACTTGATATTACTGAGATGTATTTTTTGTGAAGTGAAGAAAATACCATGGACAGAAAAGAAAATATCATGGACAGAAAAGAAAATACCATGGACAGAAAAGAAAATACCATGGACAGAAAAGAAAATACCATGGACAGAAAAGAAAATACCATGGACAGAAAAGAAAATACCATGGACAGAAAAGAAAATACCATGGACAGAAAAGAAAACTACTGTAGACGTTTGTGGAGACACTGGAGAAAAACGACAATTTAAATATAGCACAAGTAGAAGCAGATTATCTATATATCTTTGGTTTATATTATGAGAAGAGCATAACTTGAACATTTAGTAATCATTCAAAATATCAAGAGTAGAAGAGAGACAGAGAGGGAGAGAGAGAGAGAGAAGGTAGTTTTCTGGATGTAAGGTTATTGTGGCATGGTAGAATTTCACAAAATGAACTTAATAATAACACACGAGTTAGGCAGTTGAGAAACATGATCGTCTACACAAGTCGGCACGGCACTTGATCATTAATATGTATGCATGTAAATGTCTGATGTTGATGATCACTCTTAGTGAGATTATCGTTCTTCTTCTCTTCTTTATTAACATTTACTTAGATAAATCCAGGAATATGGTAATTAAGTTATGCTAATCACAGAAGACACATATAATAACACACAAATCGACGTTTCCACGAAAAGGCCTTTATCAACGTAAAAAAAATTAACAAATTAAAACATACAGCGGAACACGGACAGTATGGATATGGACGTTCACATTGGCATGTGTAATATGAATTGACCGGAAGAGGTGAAAGGACACCAGAAAGGGAATATAAAAAAAATGACTACATACAATTGAAACGAAACCATGGCCATGGCATAGAACATCGGGGCGCCCAGGACATTCAGATTACGGCCATGCTTCTTCGACGACCGGACCCAACTTGGGCTCGAGAACCGCTACATTTACCAATATGACACTCTCAAACCCGACGGTACCAATGAGCGTCTGTCTCATGTATGATTATATTTGTTTCATAATTTCTGCTTGGTGTCAAATGTTTGTAGTCATTTTTATATATTCCCTGTGAATGTTTCGTTTCACCTCTTCCGGTCTATTTATATTACACATGCCAATGTAAACGTCATATCAATAATGTCCGTTTTCTTTTGTTTTGTAATGTTTTGTCTTGATAGAGGCCTTTTGGTCGAAACGTTGATTTGTGTGTGTTACTATGTGTGTCATCAGTGATTAACAAAACTTTATTACCATATTCCTGGATTTACCTGTTGGATTTCAGTTCTGAGTAATAAGTACGTATAAACATTTATTTAGTAGCTGGAATTCTACATGTAACAATGTTGATACCATGCTGAGACGTTCTCAAAAAGTATAACTGTCTTGTCAACCCAAACACGTAAAGTCTGATATTCGGCGAATTTACGCGTACGAGGTACGATAGTTTATCGGGCCACCGGGTAATGTAGGCGAACGGCAGCAACGCGGTGTGGACCGCATCGGACATGGTGAGACAAGTAGAAAGCCATGGTCATCCACTACATCATAATTCACTTCCAACGTCTCGATTCGTCTAGCCACTGGTTTCAAATGCTGACTGACTAGAGAGTGAGGTCGACGCTTTCTACAACTCCTCCTCACTTTAATCAAAATCCCTAGTGCAAGTCATTTCTACATCCACGAAAATTCACCCGAAAGGAAAAGGTTTTCCTACTGACTCTAGGAGCATGGAATGTACGCACACTCCTACCCGAACTCCTAATCAAGGACATAACTCTAATTGAATTTTCAAAAGTGGATGTAACAAATGGTCATCATCACTTGTGATGGATGAACAACAACAACATTGCTGATAATATTTATCATATAGCTGGGTCATAACAGGAATTACAAAAGTTATCAGCAAAGTTGGAAAACATTACCAGAAGTATGAAATGGAAATTAACACAGAAAAGAGTAATGTCTCTGTTAACAGCAGAGACACAGAAGCACAGACCAATATCAGGATCAATTAATGTAAACATAGTAACGTGAATGCGTTCAAATACATAGGATCTAGCATATGCAGCAATGGAACATACAAAGCAGAATTAAAGATTATTTTCTATGTTCAGACTAACCTAATTTGGAATTGAAATATCAGTGTTAGAGTGAAACTCAAACTGTAAAACTCACTTGTGCTTTCTATGATTTTACTTTGTATGCAAGAGTTGCGACACCCACTGCGGTCCTGGAGAGACGAATACAGTCCTTAGAATACAAATGTTACAGGCGAACTCCTCCAATTTCCTATAAAGAGCATAAGACAAATTTGTATGTAAGAAATAAAACATATATATATATATATATATATATATATATATATATATATATATATATATATATATATATATATATATATATATATATCAATAATCCAGTAACCCTTCAGGGTCGTAGGGATAGCACATTGGAAGCCTCAGCACACAGAGTCCTCCAGCGAATTTTATCCTCAGCGATGCGGATGAGTGTGGAAATATCTTGCCCTGTCCATTCCTTGGTGTTGTCTGTCCATGTCTTTATTTTAGCTCCTATGCTTCTTCCACCCTCGACAGTTCCCTGCTGTATTGTTTTTGAGAAGGAATCGTGCCTGCATACATGTCTGAACCATGCTAGTTTTATATATATAATATACACGCACACAGGTCCATGAGAACTATTGCTTTAAACCGTAAAACGAGGAAAACTTCCATGTTTTGAACATGTATGCAGACATGATTCCTTGTCAGAAACAATACCGCAGGGAAACGTCGGATTGGGAAAAAGTAGAGGCAAATAAAACATGGACAGTCTATCTATCTATCTATCTATACGCTGTGTCCCTTGTTTGCCTTGCAGCGTTAGGGGTGGAAGAGTTCTCTGGAGATGGCATTCTTGTGCGCTGTTTGTAAGCTTGTTCCTGTGGCTTCTTTGATTTCTGTGATCCATGGACAGTCACTATCATGAAATGGTCATGATCAGATTTTTTTCTCATTCAGACGCATCGTTAAAGATAGAAATCGCTGGAGGACTGTATGCTGGAGCATCCAATGTGGCTTCCCCACGACCATGACGGGTTACAGGTTTATAGATAGATCATTTCCCATCACATTTTATGTCCTTGCGTGTGGCTCTAAAATCTCCCACCATAAGATCTTCTTTCTTTGGTAATTTAACAATTATTTCATTTTTCCATTGTTGTGGTGATGATTCATTCTGCCATATTTGGTTAAATAGATATAGTAGATGGTTTAGGAAAGTGTCGTCAGCTGCTTTTAACATTTCTCCTGAAATGTCGTCATCTCCAGTGGTTTTATGATTGTTCATATTTTTTATAGTTATTTAATCTCCTCAAATGTTATATTCTCACATGATGTATTTAATAGTGGGATTTCGTTATCCTCCGTTATAGTGGGGATGTTTGTGATTATTGGTCTGTTCAAAAGTTCGTTAGAATGTTCAGCCCACCTTAATTTGTGTTCATCTTCTGGGATAGTGTTTTGCCGTGTTTGTCTTTTTACAGGGATGTTTGTTCTTGGTGGGTTGTTACCTAATTGTTTTATGATAATAAAAACAGTGTTCTTCTGTCGCCTATTTTTATGCGTTTTCCGCTTCAGTTGTTAGATTTTCGTTGTAGTGGTGTTTGTCCTTTTTAATGATTGACTTTACATCTTTTTCTAGAAGGTTGTATTGTTGTTTGTTCAGTTCTTGAGTGGTGGTTGATCTTGCTGCTAGTAAGTTTATTTTATCTTGTTTCCGTTCTTGAATTTTGGATCATGTGCTAATGCTAATCCAAGCCTTTTGTTTCTTTTGTATAAACCCTACAGTGTTTGTTCCTGACTCTATTATAGCGGTTTGTAAGCACTTCCATTGAGTCTCAATGTTTTCTTTGACATTCTCATCTTGTTCGTTCAAATATTGTAATGTAGATAATGATTTTTGAATTTCTGTGTTGTATAATTCTTTGAGACTGTCAGATTGCAATCGTTGGGAGTCTATCTTTTTATGGTCAGTTGTTTTTTTTTTGTTTTGTTTTTTTTAACTTGATGTTGATTTTTGCGATGCAGAGGTTATGATCGCTTTTTATATCTACTTCTCTAAATGCTCTAATATCTTGTACTGCCGATAACAATTTTCTTGAGATGCAGAGATGGTCGATTTGGTATTTTGTTTTATTATCAGGAGAGTTCCAAGTGATTTTATGAATGTTTTTGTGTGGAAAAAAGGAACTGGCTATTGCAATATTTGATGTTTCACACCATAATTCAATGTTTTATGTCATTGCTATATATCTTCTGTATTTCAATATTATATGCCATTGCTATTTTTAAATGGTATATTTCAATGCTGTTTTACATGTATTTTGGACATATATTTTTTTAATCAATATTTTATATCAATGCTAGTTTCAAGGTTATATTTTAGTGCTATATTTCAATGCTATATTTCAACACTATAATATTTCAGTGCTACATTTCAATACTATATTTCAATGCTATTTTTCAGTGTTATAATTTAATGATGTATCTCAGTAGCGATATATATAAATGCTGTATTTTAAAGCCATATTTCAGTGTTATATTTCAATGCTGTTTTACATGTATTTTGGACATATATTTTTTTAATCAATATTTTATATCAATGCTAGTTTCAAGGTTATATTTTAGTGCTATATTTCAATGCTATATTTCAACACTATAATATTTCAGTGCTACATTTCAATACTATATTTCAATGCTATTTTTCAGTGTTATAATTTAATGATGTATCTCAGTAGCGATATATATAAATGCTGTATTTTAAAGCCATATTTCAGTGTTATATTTCAATGCTGTTTTACATGTATTTTGGACATATATTTTTTTAATCAATATTTTATATCAATGCTAGTTTCAAGGTTATATTTTAGTGCTATATTTCAATGCTATATTTCAACACTATAATATTTCAGTGCTACATTTCAATACTATATTTCAATGCTATTTTTCAGTGTTATAATTTAATGATGTATCTCAGTAGCGATATATATAAATGCTATATTTTAAAGCCACATTTCAGTGTTATATTTCAATGCTATATTTCCGAGCTGTATTTCAATACTCTATTTCAGTGCAATGTCTCAAAGCTTTATTTCAATACAATTTTTCAATGCTATGTTTCAGAGTTTGTATACATTTCAGTGATATATTTCAATGTTATGTTTAAGTGATATATAGTTCCATTAAAATGGTTAAAATAATTTTCCTACCAGTATTCTGTACATGCAGAGAAAGACAGATAGAGAGAGATATATATGGACATATTTTCAACATAGACAGATAAGTAAAATGAAATGTATAGAATCCGAGTGAAAGACAGAAAAGGTGATTTAGGATAGAGAGAGGGAGAGAGAAAGAAGGTGCATGCACCTAAAGTTTTTGTACACTCTCACTCCTGCAGATACACTTTTGGCCTTAATTGTCCGACTTTCGCCGTAATTGTCCGACTTTCGTCATACTTGTCCGACTTAAAGTTGGCTTCTGAATCTCTTTTACCGTTATAGAATGGGACAGCCAATTCCATCCCGAAAATCTACCTAGTCGCCCGTTACTACATGCATGACAGTAAGTAGTGTGCTATTCTTTGTTGTCCTTTCAGTACGTCAGTAACATACATCTTTAACATACATAACGTAACATACGTTACGATAATTAAACCTGAAACTACCAGGATTTGTAGTAGCACCTGTTACCGGTTGGGATCCATACGGGCCTCACTGTTTAAATTAAATAAAACCTCATATTTTTTTATGCAAATTCTTTTATTTGGATTTAGGAATCATTGCAGCGTATTTAGATAAAGAAATATTTCAATATGTTACTGACAAGTAGGAGTTCAGCATAACATCTTGGAAGTTACACAATAAAGCCGTCACAAACACTGTTCTTGTTTTCGTCACAACAATGTTCTTATGTTGGTCACAAACAATGTTCTTATGTTGGTCACAAACAATGTTCTTATGTTGGTCACAATGTTCTTATGATGGTCACAAACAATGTTCTTATGTTGGTCACAAACAATGTTCTTATGTTGGTCACAAACAATGTTCTTATGTTGGTCACAAACAATGTTCTTATGATGGTCACAAACAATGTTCTTATGTTGGTCACAATGTTCTTATGATGGTCACAAACAATGTTCTTATGTTGGTCACAATGTTCTTATGTTGGTCACAAACACATTCATTGCAAAGACCACAAACATTTCTATTTTTCTGCTAATCTCACTTAGGCAAAGATGACAGCGACCTCATTTTCTAGATCTAAAATGATTCAGTAGTAGTTTAGGTGGTCGGGCTGACATGCTTGGACCATTTCAATGATTCCTTCTGCAAGATGATTCAGAAATAGTCGGCTTTTATGTGACTCGCCATTGTTCCATTCAGGTTGAGGAGCATCCACAGAACACATACATTAATGGAGGAAATATCTAACATGTTGTAGAAAAAGGTCATGTCACATGTTATCATGTTTACATGTCATGTGTGTGTCTTGTGTTTGTCTGGCTAACAACCGCCACCATGTGATCTGCCGTGTCCATTGCACCCTTCTTGTGATTGTAGTCGAGGATCATTAATTGTTTCTTCACTTCACAATCTGTATCCACATCTGGTTGTTCATGTGTTCTACTAAGAAGTACAACTCATTTTTCTACCATCGGACACTAGGATGTCATTGCTGCATCATCAGTGAATTCAAACTTTCTTGAAAATTGAACACAATCTTTTACTGGAATGAAATCATTTGAAAGTTCTACTCTATTTTTTTTCTTATATTTCTTATTATTGTAAGTTTTTTCCCCTTTAATATATTTGTCCCAACCTCAAACTTGTAAAAATGGTGTCACATGTAATAAATATTCCAATCGTTATTTGTCAAATCTTGCACCTTGTCCAGGACTATTCTAACTCCTTAGATTTTTTTTCTCGTGTGGTTGTCTGTCAGTGCAAGCTTGCATATTGAAAACATATCTGCCTGCATTTATGTCAGCCATCAAAACGTGTCTAAGCCCAGTGACCCAGTCAGTATTGTTAGATGAGAACCTGTACCTATCGCTGACGGAACAGCTGTCGACCATAAGCACGTACTCCGTCGCTACGGCGACTACTCCTTTTGCCTTGAGCGTTGTCCATGCTGCTGTCCGCCAACTATGAATTTAAACTACACACTTGCTTGATGTAGTCAAAAGACGATCCAATTAAAGATTTTCTATTAGACCACCTAATCGAAAAGGGCGGAACAAAACTACTGGGTGTGACTTTGATAATGAAGAGGTCAGAGTTTCACGAAGATGCCCAAGACAAAACAAACAGCCTGCAATTATTCTCTGCACAACTTGGGCTTGAAATCGACACATCCAAAACGAAAATCTTTGACCTTACCAACAAACCAACGGACATTAAACTAAACGTCAACAAACTTGAAAAAGTCAACAAATTCACATACCTTGGCAGCAAGTTATCAACAACAGGAGATTCATCAACAGAAATATCACACCGTATTGCACTGGCTGTTAACTCATTCAATAAACTATCAAATATCTGGCATTCAAAAACACTAAGAAATAACACAAAACTCAAAATCTTCAACTCCTGCATAATTCCAACATTAACATTTGGATGCGAAAATTGGAAAGCAACATCAAACTTAGAACAAAGACTAAACACCTTTGAAAATAAATGTCTTAGAAGATACTGAACATACATTGGTCAGACTTCAAATCAAACACAGTTGTCAAACAAGAATCAAAACAAGAATATGTGTCCACCTATATTATAAAGCGTCGCTGGAATTACATCGGACACGCACTACGAATGGATACTGAAAGACTCCCCTGTCAAGCTTTGATGTGGTCACCAAAAGGCGAGAGAAAACAAGGAAGACCAAAAGAAACTTTACATAAAATTATTACAGGGGAACATTTCACCATCGGTATCAGAAACAATGAACATCTAAAGCAAATTGCAATGAAACGAGAGACATGGAAATCTATGACATCCGCCCCATGTGCCGTCTTTGGCCCTAGAGGAATAACTAACTAACTAAAGAGTTTTTAACTGAGACTGTTCAATGGCAAGAGAATACAAGAACACCCGCACAGTGTCACATTGATAGCGAAATGTTCACAGTCAATATAATTCGGACAATTACCTGGCTGGTAATTTCTGTCTTGAGTACGCTGATTTAGATCTTCCACTACTCTCGGCACGAAGGTTCCCTCAAGGTAAGCAAGCATCGTAGAGGCTTCCGGACGAATTTGCATCAGTAAACAATTCCAAAGACTGCATAACCTTACACACAGGTTATCTCAGGTAAACAATTTTAATGTTGTTTGTTGTTCCGACAGGCCAACGTTGTGCTTGAACTAGTTATGGGCATGACGTGGGTGGGCGGAACAACAAATAAACCTGTCGCAAGGGCCAGAGTTGTGTCCTGATGTCAACGTCTGTTTCGGCAACATTATACTCGAAACAACATTGAGTCGAATGGCTGCTGGAACAGATGGTGGAGCACTTATGGGAATGCACCACGTGATGTGAGGACAGTTTCTAATCAAGAACAAGAGAACAAGATCAAGAAACAATTCTAAAGTCTGCATAATCTTTCACACAGGTTATCTCAGGTAAACAGTTCCTTAAGATTGCATAACCTTCCACACAGTTTATCTCAGGTCATCATCATCACGTGTCATGCCGGCTGGCGTAGGCGGTCATGGCTCTCCACAGCTCTCTGTCCACAGTATTATGCATCAACGTCGTTGTTATTTCCCTGACGTGCCAGGTTGTCAAACTGTCTAATATTTTCTCACGTTGTCGCCCTCTGTCTCTGCTGCCTTCAATTTTGCCTGTTATGACTATGCTCTGTAAACCTGCCTGTCTCATGAAGTGACCAAACAAAGAAGATTGCCTTTTTCTTATATTGTTGATCAAGGTCCGCTTCGCATTTGACTTCCTCAACACCTCTACATTAGTTTTTCTGGCAGTCCATGATATTCTTAGCATTCTTCTGTAGAACCACATCTCTGTTGCCTCTAATCTCCCACTTTCCAGGCTGTTTATTGTCCAAGAATTGAACCCATATGTTAGTATAGGGGTTATTTAGCACTGCATAAGTCTCTTTCTCACCTCTAATGACAAGGTCATATTACACAGTATATTTTTCATTTTTCTGAATGCTGTTTTTGCCTGTCCTATTCTGCATCTTATTTCTGTTGAACTTCTTCCATCTGCTGTAATCATTGCACCTAACTATTTGAATTGATGCGCCTGTTTTAAAACAGCATCATTCACTTCTATCTTGCAAGGTGTGTTGTTTTGTTTCTTTGAAATAACCATTACTTCTGTTTTCTTGATATTTAGGAAGAGGCCTTTCTATTTACTTTGTGTGACTACTACATTAATTAAATCTTGAAGGTCTTCCTCACTTTTTGCAATCAGAACAGTGTCATCAACATATCTCAAATTATTTATAATATGTCCTCCCACTGATATTCCTGGGATATCTACTATTGCACGCAATATGGCAACAAATTTACGTAGGAGATATTCTTCAATCTCTCTAAATAACAACAGCTCTCTGACCCTTCTTTCCACTGTTCAAAGACATCATTATACACCTGAATAAGAATATGTGATAACTTCTACCCTCTCTCATAGGAACAATGTTCTTTGGTGAATCATAACATAGTGTCAGGCTTCTTCGTCGACCAACACAACAATTGCACTACCTAAACTCATTTAATAAGTAAACTCTACACTAATACTTCTTCTATCAATAACTTTACGAATACAAAATTTCACTACATTACTCTAAGCTATAACACTTTACTAATACAACATTTCACTACATTACTCTAAGCTATAACACTTTACTAATACAACATTTCATTACATTACTCTAAACTCTAACACTTTACTAATACAACATTTCACTATATTACACTAAACTCTAACACTTTACTAATACAACATTTCACTATATTACCCTAAACTCTAAAATTTTACTAATACAACATTTCACTACATTACCCTAAACTCTAACACTTTACTAATACAACATTTCACTACATTACCCTAAACTCTAACACTTTACTAATACAACATTTCACTACATTACTCTAAACTCTAACACTTTACTAATACAACATTTCACTACATTATCCTAAGTCTAACACTTTACTAATACAACATTTCACTAACTTTACTAATACAACAAAACACACCTATATATTACTCCGCAACAACATGTGTTTTTTATACAGCTGATGACATTTAAAAACAATAACATAATTAATTATTCAGAACTTACATCATAGCAACCTTGTCCCCTACCAAATAATTCTGATAGTTTATAACAAACAAACCACCCTCAGTAGGCAAGCAATAACACCTAACATAAGTACTGAACTATCTGACCCCTCGGCGGATAAGAACACTGTAACTCCATTCCTGACAACCATTGCCCTAGAAACAATCCATACATACCTACACGAAATAATCCATGTATACACAGATGGATTCGCACAAAATGCTACCAAAAAATGCTGGATATGGAGCTGTGATAAAATACACGAACACTGACCCAGAAGACTACCCAAAATTGTTAGGCCCATGCGGAGATATCTGTTCCATGCGGAGATATCTGCTCTAACTATACATCAGAGATAATAGCAATTGAGAAAGCTCTGAATCGAATTATTATGGACTTTGGGAACGGAACTACTTCACCTGAAGACATAGTCATCTTCTCCGACTCCAAATCAGCACTCCAAGCCTTGGAGACCACAAAAAAACGTCCCCTGGTTGTAATATCAACATACATATTTACCAGCTATTCACACCATATTATAGAGAAGTCACTCTCCAATAGATACCTGGCCATGCCGGAGTTCCTGGAAACGAAATGGCTGATAAACTAGCTAAGAGAGGTGATTTTACTCCCCATTTTCCCCAAAAATCTTCCTACAAACATGCTAACAAATCCTATAAAACTACAGATAAAAATGGTTACAACAGTGGCCAGTTCAAAGACTGGAAGCTCACTATATGAACAACAACAGAAATCCAACCACATAGATCCTCTGAAACAACTCGAGCGAGCAAACCAGAGTCTCACATTCCAACTAAGAATAGACCTCGCCCCCGTTACTGACACCTGAACAGAATAAACTCATTACACGAACCAAATATATCAGACACTGCAGCGCACAAGAGGAGACTGTCGAACACCTACTACTGCAGTGCTCAAAACTAACAGACATTCGACAAGAACTATTACCACCACTTCAAGATATACACAACACACTCTACACAACTGCACCATAAATGAGGAACAACTGTGCATTCACCAGAAGTGATATAGGTTGAGTTATCTGTTCACAGCGAAAGGGATTGAAACATCATCATCATCATCAACATCATCATTATCATCATCATAACAAACGATTATCTGGATACACAGTCAAGGGAAGCCCGATAAAGAGATGGATCGATAACATCAAGACCACTCTCCACAAATACGGACTCAGTACGACTCCGGCGTTACATCTGGCCTTGAACAGAAACTTACAGTTCCCACCCTAGGCTTAACGGCAAGTGTGGATGCTATCAACCAGCTTCCACCTGGGGATAGACAATAGAAAAGGAATAATAATGGTTGTGCCTGACCTCTTATTCAAATCGAATGATAAAATCAGAGAAGAGACACATCAAAACTTCATCACAGATGTTATTAGAAAACGTCGTTGATCCTATATCGGACATGTCCTACGCTCAGACATCAACAGAATACACCACCAATCTCTTGAATGTATGCATACAGGTTAAAAAAAACACCAGGGGTAGACCAAAAGAAACACTCAGAAGAATAATACTTAGAAAAAGTAAAACAAGCAATGTTCATACTATTCAAGAACTGCACAGAATATCTTTGAACATAATTGGAGAGATCTGACCTCTGTCCTACGCGCTAGCTTCATCGTTAAAAGAAAATGAACCTGATATCTGGCGCCGATATAACAGCGGGTATAGTAATTTATCACGTAATGATAAAGATACATTATACGAAACTTTATTTTAAAACATACATTACTATTGTAATAGACGTATTTCATTTAGTAACGGTTGATTTAAATTAACAACAGTATTATGTTCTAATAAACTATAGTATTGCGCACTTTCATTCGATTTACGCATTCTGCGTCCAACAACCAATCATATGTGCTGACGTACTTTATTCTTAGAATGAATAGTGTATGACAAGATTTTCGCTACAACTCTAATTTTAGATATTTTAAAATCACTTTTGCCGTAAACTTCTCTAATTTGGATTTATCGTTCTACAACGGTCAAAGTTAAACGTAACTTTCGACCGAATTAAATTAATTCTCGTCCACCACTCTTACATTTTGTCACGGCCAACTACCATCTAACGTGATCTATACATTTACTGCGAGCTAGTTATTCTTTTCTCGTCTAACCAGTAATTACTAACTAATTATAAGAACAAAAAGGGAAACAATTATGTCACCACTTGTTCTTCTTCTGCGTTCTGCATCTGTGGGCATGTTATATTGTCCGGCCTGTCATCAGGGCGAAGTCCACTGTCTTCTCCAAGTCAAAGCGGCTGTCCCATAGCTTTTGCCTCAAGTCAGTATCCTCTGGCCAGGTCTACTGTCGCTGCTCTTTGTATGTTGGGCAGTCCTGAAGTAAGTGTTCAGGAGTCTGGGTTCCGCATCCACCTGTACATCTGTGTATGAGATCCCCAATCGGTAAAGGTGACTCATCAGTCTGCAGTGGCCTGTTCTAAGGCGAAATATTGTGGTATGTTGGTTTCTTTGGAGGTGATGTATTGCATCATGTTTGTATTCCACTTCCATTTGTTTCTTCCACTTCCATTTGTTTCTTCCACTTTGCTGTGTATGTGTTCTGGATTATTGTTTTTGCTTCTCCGTAGAACAGTGGGTGTCTGTGTTGCTCCATTTCGCTTCCTGCTTTTGACAGAGCATCCGTTTTCTCATTTCCCATGATTCCACAGTGTGATGGTATCCACTGAAGGGCAATAGCTGTGGATTTTTTGATTTGTCTTAGCTCATGTCTGATGTTGTGCAGAAGGCTTTCGTTTTTGTTGCTATGGATTGATTCCAGTAGGTATCTGCAATCTGTGAATATAGCTATCTTCTTTAGTCTTGGCAGTCCTCGTTCGATGAAGACTTACAGTGCTTGATGGAGTGCAACTGTTTATGTTCTAAAGTTAGAGGAGTATTTCCCGGTTGGAAAAGCTTTTGATATTGTCTTCCTCTCTTTGAGTCTTATAAAAATTTCACCTCCTCCATTCATTACTTCTCCTACCGATCCATCTGTGTAGACATGTGTTCATTTCTTAGGATTGTATTTTATTTCGATAATCTCTAGTGTCAATGCTTTTAGTAGAGGTGAAGTCTGGTATTCCTTATTAATTAGTCCAGGAACCTGTGTTATCATGGAGACATTTTGGAGACTATTGCTTGGCTCTTCAAAGTCTGTTAGTGTTTCAATTTCATTTGGGAGATTTGTGATGATATCCTTATGTTGTTGATGGAGATGGTTGGAGATGTGACAGAAGCTGGTTCTCTTCAGCCTGCTTGTGGTTGATCTAGAAATGGGCGCATACATCGAATGGTTTAGCATGCGCTTAAATTTTTCCATATGAACAAGCACTCTTTCTTCTCTTTTGTCATCCAGTGGGCGGATGTTTACATGTTTTTCCATTGCATGGATTAGGGTGGTCTTAATCCTTCCTTAGATAAGTCGAAGTCCTGAATTTTGTTTTTTAGATAGGCGATCAGTATTTGTTTTTGATGCTGATGCCCAGGCTGTCATTCCATATTCTACTACAGGTCTGACTGTACCCATGTAGACTTTTCGGAGAATACTTCCATTTGCTCCCCAGCTTGTACTTGCATGTTTCTTCGAATAGTCAAATGTGTGTCACTACTAATGTCACTACTAATAGTCAAAAACCCTTTTCTCATTATCTCCGCTCGTCCACAAGTCATAATCTGTTACAAATGTTCAGTTTCTGCGTTTATAATAAGGTTTAATTTCTACGTTATAAGAATGTTCAATTACTGCGTTATATACTATTATAAATATACATTTAGTTAAAATATGTTTCTATAGTAATGTCAATCAATCAAGTGTTACACCGTGTGTTGTAGGCGATCCTATTTCTATACAACTTCTCTGTCTCTTGCATTATTATGTTAAGTTGGTAATATTCTCTCCGGAGACTCATTAGAGACAAATTATCCAACAATTTCACTCTTTGTCTTCATAAGTCTCTTCTCCCCTTGATCTTTCCTGTGGTTACTAAACGTTCAAATGTTATTCTTTCCACAAAATTGCTTAAACATCTTGACTGATTCTAACGTGTGCTATGATTTATCTTTTTACTCCAGCATCTATTCTGACTTTTACATTACTTTTATTGGTTTTCCAAGAAATTTCCATCATTCTTCTAAAAAAAACCACATCTCAGTTGTCTCCAGTTCACATTGAGCACATGTTCGCCGTCCATGCTTCACATCCATAAAAAACAACTGGTTCGATATAACACCCAAGCACTCGAATTCTCATACACGTTGTTAGTACTACATTTTATCTAATATTTCTCATATTTTTAAATGCAGATTTGGCTTCTGCTGTCCTGTTCTCTATCTATACTAATATATTCAGAAATATGAATATGTATGAACGATAATGATGATGATGAAGATGATGATGATGATGATGATGATGATGATGATGTTGATGATGATGATGATGATGATGATGATGATGATGATGTTGATGATGATGATGATGATGATGATGATGATGATGATGATGATGATGATGATGATGATGATGATGATGATGATGATGATGATGATGATGATGATGATGATGATGTTCCACTTTCGCAAACAATAAAAATCTGGTGAACAAGTAGAACATAAATAAAACATTTGTGAATATCTAAATTAGTTTTGATTTGTGAGTTCCTAGCTGCTCTATAATTCCGATTCATGCAAGGAAAGTTCTATTCCAGTGCATGCATGAGTGGAGAGGATCCCGAGTAGGAAAGAGTTGTCGGATTTGTCCTTCCGCTTCCGTCGCTTGTAAACTGCTCATAGTGTTCTCTGGTTCAAATTTCGTGATGCCAACATTGTTGATGTGTGTGCCAAGCTGAGCGATCATGAGACTGTAATCTCCCAGGAACCAGGATCGATGCTGCAGTGATTTAGTTATTTAGGTGATCCTTGATGCGCTTTTTTCTGCCCTCTGCTTGAACGTTTACCATTGCACAGCCCCCCCCCCCTCGCCACCCCACCGTTGCACACACACACACATACACACACATCCGCCCGCATGTACGCACACACAAGCACACACACACGAGCACATACACACGAGCACATACATACACATATATATGTATATATACCTCAGAGGTTGTGGTTTACTGAAGCACTACCTCCATTATTTTAGATGATAAAAGGAACTGATATAAGCAAATTGTACTAACGTTCATGGAAGAAAACCTCACGATCATAGGTACTAAATACTTGACCAAATAATTGTACTAACATTCATGGAAGACAACCTCACCACCAGAGGTACTAAATACTTGATCACATACTTGTACTAACGTTCATGGAAGAAAACTTCACCACCATAGGTACAAAATACTTGACCAAATAATTGTACTAACATTCATGGAAGAAAACCTCACCACCAGAGGTACTAAATACTTGATCACATAATTGTACTAACGTTCATGGAAGAAAACTTCACCACCATAGGTACAAAATACTTGACCAAATAATTGTACTAACATTCATGGAAGAAAACCTCACCACCAGAGGTACTAAATACTTGATCACATAATTGTACTAACGTTCATGGAAGAAAACTTCACCACCATAGGTACAAAATACTTGACCAAATAATTGTACTAACATTCATGGAAGAAAACCTCACCACCAGAGGTACTAAATACTTGATCACATAATTGTACTAACGTTCATGGAAGAAAACTTCACCACCAGAGGTACTAAATACTTGACCAAATAATTGTACAACCGTTCATTGATGAAAATCTCACCACTTGGTACTTAATAATTATTTGGTACTTAATACTTGACCAAGTAATAGTACGTCTACATATTTATTCACATTATATGTAGTCTTGTTCACAAATACAAGTCTACACATTTGTCCAAATTGAACGTCGAATTGTTCACATATACAAGAGTGCATATTTGTTCATATTATTCATAGAATTATTCTGAAATACAAGTCTAAATATTTGTTAAAATTATATGTTGAATTTGTTCAGAAATACAATATTACATATTTGTTCAAATTATATGTCGAATTTGTTCAGAAATACAATATTACATATTTGTTCAAATTATATGTCGAATTTGTTCAGAAATACAAGATTACATATTTGTAATATGTTCGAACTAAGATAATTCTAAACAATAACCTACATCCAATATGTGAACAGACGAGGCAAACAGGACACCAATTTCTAACAGAATAAATGTTAAACTCAGAATATATTAATGCTAAATTAACTTACATGTGACAGAAATGATTCATATTTTTTAATGTGGGAAAAAAAAAAGATTATAACCACACAGATGTTTGATTTTCAATCATGCAGGCACATATACCACTCAATTCTCTCTTGCTATCATGGACACACATAGGTGAATCCTCAAACGCACTTGCAAGCAATCAATATCTCCCACAAACACCTCATACCCATAAATTTGATAGAATCAGTTAGAGCACTTGTGGGGTAAGTTACGGCCCGCGGACCACATGTGGCATGCTAAACTATTTTCTTTTGCCGGCCAGGCAGATCTTAATATCTTACAAGCATTGGCCACACATATACATAAATATATATATATGTGTGTGTTTGTGTGTATGTGCGAGCGAGCATGTGTGTGTTTGTATGAGTATTTGTGTGATGTGTGTATGTTTATGATTTGTTGTATCTGTGATCTAGACAATGTATATATTTATTGCTCCTGTTCTATCTGTAGTATCGATACTGTAGTATCGATATTGCTTTGGTATATTTGTTCATTATTGTGCTCTTTTCATTCTGAACATAAGAACCAAATTGTGTTTACTACGAACATGTGTATTTCATGTGGCGACATGAGGATGTGAAGCATAGGCACTAAATAAAACAGTGGCCAAGAGAATAACATCATTTGAATTAAAGTGTTATAGAAGAGTTCTGAGAATACCATGGACAGCTAAGAAAAAAAACAGGAAGTGTTACGAACAATTAACGTCCAGGAAGTCTGGCTTCTGAACACCATATTAAAGAAAAAGCTAGTTTTTTTGTCATATTAAGAGACACGACAGCATGGAGAGAGTGTTACTGGAGGGGATGATAGAAGGCAACAGGGGCAAAGGCCGACCAAGACGCCGTTGGACAAAAGCTATTCATGAATGCTTGCGCATGTCACTGAAAGATGCAGGGCAACTTACTCAAGACCGCGGAGAATTCAAGAGATCCATAGGAAAGACTACGTTCTGGAAAGAATATGTCACTTGATGATGTGTTCGTTTGTATAGTAGATATGCTGTCTTGGTATTTCTTGTTTGGTACAGTTATTTTATTCGATTAGCGTTTATATTATAGCAGTTGGACTCCCATAACATAAAAGCAGAAATAATGAAAACTCTAAGTGAATGTGGTTTAGAAACTATCACGGAACTTTGCAATGGCATATATTTGTTAGGTTGTTAGTCGTTGGATCATTGTCACTGCACTCCGGACAAGTCCTTGGGTGCTCAGATCTTTCCTTGAGTATATCCGCCATTACACGTTGACTGACGGTCCCAGTACGCCATTGATTGACCATCATTCTTTCTAGCCCACGAAAACGCTCCTTTCTAGCAACACCACATTTCAATCCACACTCCCTTATTCTAATCATGAAACAAGAGTCATCGTCATTTATACAGGCAGTCATTTGTTCATGCGTTTTCCCGTAGGGCGTTCAAATTGTCAGCCCGATTCATGGCTCTACCAACAGCCGTAGTATCAGCGTGTGCGGCCAATCCATCTGACATATATGATATATGTAAAACAGACCTCATACTAAAAGACCTGACATCATCAATATTCATACCACTACCTAAGAAGCCCAGGGCTGTGAACTGTACAGAATATAGAACAATGAGGTTAATGAGTCATATAACTAAAATACTACTCAAGATAATACATGAAAGAATTAAAAACAAGATAGACACTGAGGTTTGTGAAGAACAATTTGGGTTTAGGAAACAATAAAAGAACCAGAGAAGCTATACTTAGTATCCGACTGTTGATAGGTAAATATATGGAAGTCCAAAAATGTATCTATATTTGCTTAGTAGTCTACAGCAAAGCCTTTGCCAGAGTGAACATGAAAAATTAATCGAATGTCTTCAAGAAATAGTCATAGATGGGACAGACATCACATTGATTAGAAATATATAATGGAAGCACACTGCATCAATAAGATGTGACAATAGCTACTCACCATACATAAAAATAAGACAAAGGTTGCATTTTATCACTTAGCCTATTTAATATCCCAACCAATCAAGTGTCATGCCGAATGACGTAGGCGATCATGTTTCTCCACGACTCTCTGTCTCTTGTGTTGTCAATAAGCTCGGTTGGTGATCTACTACCGTGCCACAATACAATCTCATCTAGCAACTTTTCTCTTTGTCGTCCCCTATCTCTTCTCTCCTTGATCTTTCCAGTGGTTATTAAGTATTAAAGCTGTGTTCTTCTCAGCACATGCCCTAGAAACCTTGACTGTCTGCCACTAATGTTTGATATGATTGATCTTTTTACGCCAGGTTCAATGAGAACCTCTGCATTAGTTTTCTTGACTGTCGATGGTATTTTCATCATTCTTCTCAGAAACCACATTTCCGTAGCTTCTAATTCGCTTTAAATTTTTTTGTTTACAGTCCATGCTTCACATCCATAAAAAAGCATTGGTTCTATATAACATTTCAACACTCGAATGTGGATCTGCATTGATATTCTTCCATTGCACACAATGGTTCTCATTTTTTGAAATTCTGATTTGGCTTGTGCAGTTCGGCTCTTTATCTCACTTGAGCATCTACCTTCTGATGTTAACAGGGTGCCAAGATATTTCACTTTTTCAACTTGTGCTAATGTTGTGTCATTAATTATTATGTTGCATCTTGGTGGTGTATATCTCTTTGATACAACCATTATTTCTGTTTTCTTCTTGTTTAAACTGAGGCCTTTCTTTTCACTTTCTTTCACTACTTTATCTAATAGGGTTTGTAGTTTATGTTCGCTTCCTGCGATCAGTACTGTGTCATCAGCATATCTCAAGTTATTTATATTGCATCCTCCCACTTTTATTCCTGACATATCTTCTATATTTCGCATAATGTATTCTGTATACAGGAAGAAAAGGTCCGGTGACATTACACAACCTTGCCTGACACCCATTTCTATCTTTTGAAATATACCTATAGTGCTGTTAACTCTCATCGCAGCCGTTTGTTTCCAATACATATTTCTTACTATTCGTAGATCTTTCCCATCAATGTTAAGATTTGCTAGCAGTTTTATAATCTCTGTATGCCTTACCTTGTCGAAAGCTTTGCTGTAATCTATGTAGCACAGATAAAGGTCTTGTACTTCTATGGTCCTCTCCATTAATGTTCTTTCTATATATAGGGCATTTCCTGTGCCTTTTCCTTCTAAAAATCCGTATTTTTCGTCTGCTATCTCCGGTTTTATTTTTACTCTTATACGCCTCATTATTATGCGAAAATATGTAAACACTGCGCAAAACTGAAATCCAGCTGGTAAAGCTTGAAACAGGGTAATGAAGTTTTGCTAAGTGTACGAAACACACATAGGCACACACACAACTGTTTGTGTCACCTTAGACATTATTTCTATCACTTCGGCCAACTTACTACATCTGAAAGAAGTTGTGTCATCCCTACTTGTTGTTTTTGATTTATATGTGTTTGTGATCCTTGATAAAGGCCTTTCTGTCGAAACGTCGATTTGTGTGTGTGCCTATGTGTGTTTCGTACGATTAGCAAAACTTTATTACCTTGTTTCAAGCGTTATTATTATGCGCAGTAGAATCTTGGTCATCTGACTCATAAGACTAATTGTTCTGTGGTATTCGCAATCTACTGAACCAGGTTTCTGTGGTAGGGCTATGAAAATTGATTGTAACAAATCCGATGGAGTATAGCCACTGTTGTAGATGTCATTTAACATTTTGGTGATAATTTCAATGCCATAATCTCCCTGGGCTTCTAATTCTTCTTTTAATTCTCTTTAATATCTACACAGAGAATATCTTTATACATATAGAATGAATGCCAGCACTCAAGATCAATGGGACAATAATAAACGACCTGAGATATGCATTTCACACTGTTATTTGAGCAGAAAGTGAACCTGAAGTACAAAGACTAATACATTAAGTAGATAAATCAAATAAAGAGTAAGGACTGGATATAACTAACCAAAAAACAAAAATTATGATAATCAACAAGGGCACAGAAGAACAGCTGCTAAACATAAACATACATGTAGAGACACTACAACATGTAAAACACTATCAATATCTTGTATAAATAATCACAAATGACGGCAGATTTGAAACAGAAGTTACAAGGAGAATAGGAATGGCTAAAAGTACTTTCAATGACATGAGGAAAATAGTAACATCTAAGCAAATTACAACCAAGTTCAAAATGAGAATTATAAAATGCTACATCTATTATATAATACTGTATGGCTCAGAAACATGGACATTAAACACACAATTAGAAGACAGAATTGATAACTTTGAGATATGGATACATAGAAGAATTGGGAGGACATCATAGAAAGAGAAGAA
The DNA here is from genome assembly GCA_034231615.1 of Meghimatium bilineatum. Classification (NCBI taxonomy): domain Eukaryota; kingdom Metazoa; phylum Mollusca; class Gastropoda; order Stylommatophora; family Philomycidae; genus Meghimatium; species Meghimatium bilineatum. Next base: position 21,368,094 of record CM067309.1, read on the forward strand.
AACAAAGAAGGTTCGAGCAACGCTTAATATGAAGACAGAATTACGAAGGGAAATAAAGATCAGGCAATTAAAATATTTCGGACACATTAAAAGACCTTGTTGAAGACCTTACTTGAGGCTAAAGTCGAAGTGAAGCTAGCAAGAGGTAAATAGAGATACAGGAGGGAGAGTAACATCACAAGATGAACAGGTTACAGTATAGCAGAGTACACCACCAAAATAAAAAAAACACGGGATGTTAGAGATCTGTTGCAGCCACCAACCTTTGTTTCGGAGACAGCACTTGATGATGATGATAGCTTTTGATGCCTATTCAAAGGACCAAATATCTTGAATTGTGTGATCAAATCCAATAATTTTAATAGTTTTAATATGAAAGATCATGTGTATAAATGTATGTTTGTCCAAATAATAATTCCTCAATTATTAATTTCCAATTTGCATTACGTGTAAATGTGATGAATAGGTCGGTTCTACCAAAATATTGAGACTATATATCTCTGCATCCTGTGTCCTGTCATTCGTGTAACGTGGTTCTTCTATGAAACTTGCTAAAGAATGCACACTTGTCCAATATCAGCTGGAACAACATTGTTACATACACCACATCTCACGTGACTATAAGATTTGCATCTCAATTCCTTTTGTTGAGATCTAATGTACCTTCACCTTTCTGACTTTGTTTTTGCAAACCTTTCAACTGCAAACCTTTCAACTGCAAACCTTTCAACTGCAAACTGATGGTAAACATTTCTGTACACCAGAAGGTGATTGGAACAGCTGATTTGCACCATAAATCTATAAGTATAAAAGTCCACGCAAAACACTGTTTTGTTGGAATGTGCACAAGCTTATGATTTACTACAGTGGTAGCCATTTTCACTACATACGAATAGTAAAGGATTTTACTGAGGATCATAAGACTATGCGTTTCATCTGTGAACTGTATTTTATTTCCTTTACTTCTTAGAATAATATATATTTTTCCATATTCCTGACCAGCACTTATTGCCACAATTTTATTGCATTCCTGGAGGTTTATTGAAACGTTATCAAAGTCCAGCAACTGGCCTCTTGTCAGCATCAATAAAAGCGTATGCGGTTGCGTCTGTGGGTCTCACCAATGGCTCACTAGACAAACCAACCATGCAACAGAAAACGCTAATAGATGACATGTCTTTATATTGAGGTTATCTACTTATAGAAGATTCATGGCACGTCATCTATACAATCCCGTAGTTATAACGTTCGATAACAGTTACCATATTGTTTCGACAGGCCGACTTTGATAGAAGTCTCTCATTCAACAAGCACGTCACAAATATGATTCAGAAGGCTAAAAGAGGGATCAGTGTTATCAAGGTTATTGCGACCTTCGACATGCAGCAATGGGAACTGCTTCTGCAAGTGGTGGTGCTATCTGTAATCACAGACACAAGTTGATAGATTGGAAAAAGTTCAAAATGAGGCAATGAGAGCAGTACTATGGTGTACTAGAGATACACCCATCTCTTATGAGATTTCTGCTTCATCTCCCCAGCATTAGAGTGCGACATCAGGTAGCACAAGTTAAGTCGTACCTTAAAGGGACAGAATACAACCACCACACATTACACCAACGTCTAGATGAGTCAAAGGGAAAACGAATCAAGCGTGGCAGATCATGGATGGCAAAGGCAGAAGACACACTGCGAAGAGTATGTGAATTGGAAGAAATGGGAAAGGGCGGTGAATGGGTGGAGGTAGACAATCACTGACTAAGAAATCGCTGACTAAAATAATAATACAACTAGATAAAGCGTGTGGAAAATGGACGGCAGTCAGGGCTCATGATACAGTGCACGAACTCGCCCAACTACACTGAAACACAAGACATAATTATATACACTGATGGCTCCGTTAGAAGAAACACAAATAAAAGCGGTTCGTGTTTTGTTGCCAGCAGAAACGGTGAGAAATGTTCATCATATTCTACTGTCACATCGAGCATAAGGATGGAGATAGAGGGATTTACAGCACCTCTTAATTGGTTGATAACTGATACATCAACACACTCGGTAATACAGACTCTCAAAGTATGTTGCACAAGATAGAACAGTTCAAGCAAAGAAAAGAATGGTGGGACTTATTGAACAACTCAGTTGTCTAGAGCATTACATGGATATAATGACATGGTCATGCTCGGGTCAGAGGAAACGAGAGAGCCGACTTATTGGCAGGCAATGCGGCGATAGACGGCACATTGTTGAGAAGAGATAAAGCAGACTTAATGAAGGCAGTAATAAATTCATTTCAAGATACAGATGATGTCAATGAGGTTGAGAACGTACACATACAGAGAATTTTAGAAATGGGAGTATTCAGAGGTCAGGGGAGGAAAAGTAAATTTTTTGGGAAAGTCCCGAAGATCACACAATCAACACCTGACCGGAACTTTGAGTCTACATACACTGGGATGGCTGCTGGAGCGGAGGGCGGAGCACTTATGGCAATGTCCCGCGTGCTGTGAAGCCAGTTTCTAATCAAGAATCAAGACCGACGCTGTGCTTTAACTAATTACGGGCACGACGTGAGTGGGCGGAACAACAAAGAAACCTGTCGCACGGGCCAGAGTTGTGCCCTGATGTCGACATCTGTTTCGGCGGCATTAGACTCGAAACACCAAGTCGGATGGCTGTTGAAACAGAGGGCGGATCACTTATGGGAATTCCCCACGTGCTGTGATGCCAGTTTCTAAACAAGAAGAGAATCAGCATCAATAAAAATGTTGTATTCGTCTGCAGGAATTCATTCCAGAGTTTTCTTGAGATTCCCTTGAATTACTAGCGATTGTCTCTTATATCCTTATGTGCAATGGGGGAGTTTCAGAGCTTTCTTTCATACCAAAGAGGCTTTACCTTTCTGTTTGGTGCAATGCTGGAGGAGTCTTCTATTCAGTTGGGGGGGGGGGGTACATAGGACGGGACTCGGCGAGCAGATACTTTGCTTGAGTCACCCATTGTTTGTCTATCCCCTAACGAGGCGCTTCGCAGCCAGCGAGCTGTTCCTCGTGTAGGAAGACCATTCCATTACCACCCTTTGTGTCCCTAGGTCCCAAACCTAATTTCTTCCGTATGAGCTGTATTGGGTAACGTCGAGGGTCGAATTAGACTAGGGTTGATACATCTTCCTAGACGAGGCGCTGCTTTGTCAAACATCTCTGTGGTCTGTAGTTTGACCTGTGCATTTCTCACGCACATCCATCGTCAAGGGCGGTCCGTGTATTTTGACTCTTCACCATTGCTTATATTACCCAGAGACAGCTGGAATACGAATCTTGGGCGAGGGGCTTGCAGTGAGCCAGTGGGTACTGAACCTAATTTTCTCTGCATGAGTCGTGTTGGGTAATGGCCTACAGTCGAGTTTGTCTAAGTTTGCAATGTCGTTAGTGGCTAACGCCCCCCACTACCGTGCCCTCAGTGTCCAGATTTTTAGTCTCAACACAGCTTCGGTCACATTTGAACAGTGTCCGCAACATGTGTTCAATGCGTGTTCTGTGTGCATGGAGAGCTGTATTCAAAGCTTTCTTCCACACCTAGAAGAACATGTTCAAGTTGGCGTATCCAATTCGAGTCATGACTCCTACTTTGAATGGGGCCAATATTGATAGCACATGCCGGCTTCTGTGTGTTCTCCAGCATGAACAGCACTTCCACCGGTAGGTCTCGTGCTGGGTCGATGTGGCTATGTTGCCACTGAATTCCATTCACGTACACTGCGCTGTCCTTCTTTGTTGTTGGTGGGTTTGTCTTTCTAGAAGAAGACATACGCCCTTTCAACCTTGGAATGGTTTTCCTATGGTTACATCAGGCGTATATTGTGACCCAATGGCACGGGTTCTCCTGTTAGGGACTGGTGCTTTGACCTGGGGTCTGGTTTGCGTGGGGTCTGGTCTTTATTATCCTCCTGGAAATGATTGATGTGAATCTTTTGTTGCGTCTGTGGCATCCTAAGGTTTGCATGGTCTCGTAGTACCTGGGGAATAATTTGTCTTTTTTCTCTTTAATTATTTTTAAAAATATTAAATAATTTTTTTCAAAAGTTTTTACAATATTAAATAATATGTTTTTAAATGTAATAAATGTAAATTATACAAATTACTAGAAGACCTGGATTTTGCCGATGATCTTGCACTATTGAGTGAAAACCATCAAGATGAACAAACAAAAACTGATAGATTAAAACTCATTGCAAGACAAATAGGTCTCCAAATAAATTCATCAAAAACAAAAATTATGGACTTCACCAGTTCACCTAACATAATTACTTTAAATGGACAATAACTTGAAAAGGTACACAAATTATCCTATCTAGGAAGCAAACTAACACTCGACGGTGATGCCATGACAGAAATTACAACTCGCATTGCACTAGCATCAAGTGCCTTTAACAGACTGTCTAATATCTGTAGATCAAAGTCAATCAGCACACGCTGGAAAATGCACTTATTTAATTCCTGCGTTATTCCGGTGCTATCATATGGATGTGAGAGCTGGAAAAGCTCTTCATCTTCAGAAAATAAATTACTTAGTTTCGAGAACAAATGTCTTCGTAAGATAATTAACACCCATTGGAGTGAATTCAAATCAAATGGTAAAATCAGAGAAGAGACACATCAAAATTTCATCACAGATGTTATCAGGAAATACTGTTGGTCCTACATCGGGCATGTCCTACGCGTAGACATCAACAGAATACATTACCAATCTCGTGAATGGATACCTACAGGCAAAAGAGCCAGGAGTAGACCAAAAGAAACACTCAGAAGAACATTACTTTGAGAAAGTAAAGCAATCAATATCCATACTATCCAAGAACTTCATAGAATAGCTTTGAACAGACAGAATTGGATAGATCTGACCTCTACCACATGCGCTAACTTCAGCGCAAAAGGAAAATGAATGAATGAATGAAATTATAAAAGTATATAATAGTCTGACTTCAATATTTATATACATATGTATCCTATATAAGCACGAGGTTTTTACGTACATTCATAATCATATACATACAGGCACCCGTATGTTTAAAAAACAGGCACCCTGATAACATCTCATAAGTACACATGCACCAATATGCTTTACATCTCATAAGTACACATGCACCAATATGCTTTACATCTCATTACACATGCACCAATATACTTTACATCTCATTACACATGCACCAATTTACTTTACATCTCATACGTACACATGCACCAATATACTTTACATCTCATACGTACACATGCACCAATATACTTCACATCTCATAAGTACACATGCACCAATATACTTTACATCTCATAAGTACACATGCACCAATATGCTTTACATCTCATAAGTACACATGCACCAATATACTTCACATCTCATAAGTACACATGCACCAATATACTTTACATCTCATAAGTACACATGCACCAATATGCTTTACATCTCATAAGTACACATGCACCAATATGCTTTACATCTCATACGTACACATGCACCAATATACTTTACATCTCATACGTACACATGCACCCATATACTTTACATCTCATACGTACACATGCACAATATACTTCACATCTCATACGTACACATGCACCAATATACTTTACATCTCATTACACATGCACCAATATGCTTTACATCTCATAAGTACACATGCACCAATATACTTTACATCTCATACGTACACATGCACCCATATGCTTTACATCTCATACGTACACATGCACCCATATGCTTTACATCTCATACGTACACATGCACCAATATACTTTACATCTCATACGTACACATGCACTCATATACTTGACATATCTTAAGTACACATGCACCAATGTAATACACAGTAAAGCACAGATGCCTTGAATATGTTGAATGTGATGGTGTTGAGGTTGTGGAGATATGTCCAGTTCTTATTCCATCTACAGAATCCGCGGACACGAGCCTAAATGTATTAGCCACGAATACAACAAGAGCCGCTGTATTTCTGTTTCCAGGATGCACCGCGAGGAGGAACTTTTAGGATCTTGGGTAGCCTATAACCCTTGGTCCGAACGACAGCAATGGGAAATCTATTGTACCCCGTCATGGATCTTGGACAGGAGTTCTAGCCATATACAACTTGTTACAGATACCTGAACATTGAAAAGATGAAATAAACATATATGTAATGTTGTGTACAGGCAAAATTAAGACTTATAAGTTTCAAAATTACATATTCACCCTCAGAATAAATGTCAACACATAACCTGCTTCTATGTTTTCTTCTTTATTTTTCCTGCGTATTTTTCTTTGTTTTTTTTTGTTTTTGTTTCTCGAACTTCGGAGGATGGCGCCTACACGTTGTTAATGAATGATAATTTCGTAAGGTTCCCCAAGAAGAAAAAGAGAAACAAAATATGTGATACAATTACCTATTAAAAAACTATCCGAAAACCATAGTTTATCGCCTAGGACTAATGTTAGGTAGGTCTACTATATTGCATCTGTCGTTGTTGTCTGGGGTTTTTCCCACTGTGGAAAAACAAACCTGAAAGTAAAAAACACCATTTGATATTATAACAAAAGCTACTGAATGTCGCATTTGTTTAGCATTCATTGCAATGCACACATCTGTTACAGCGAATCAATGGTAATTCATATAGTAGGCCTTGACAAATAACATAGAATAACATTTTGGAATTAAGAATAAATTAGCTGATTGTTACGTTGTATTGTATGTATACATAATTGTGCAGACCTAGTACTGAAAGAATAATTCGCGTATTATTGTTCTACAAAAGGAAACAGTACATTTCCCTTATACAATGTTAATGACATTTGAAGACAGATGAACCGTAGCTAGAAAACATTAATTCTATATTTACTTACATTGTAATGGGATATTTGTTTGCAGAAAACCGCTAGAAAAAGGAAACACGGAAACCAATAGAGACCTTGTTACAGATACCTGCACATTGAAAAGCTTATTTGTACGAACAAAATCAAACGGACCAAGTAATAGGACAATGAATATACATATGATCGTTTTAACAAAGGTCGTCTTATTTTTAACATATGTTGAAATTAAGCAAAATAAAAACGAATTCGGTGATATTGTTATTATTTGACTTAAATTCAGTTTTATAGGCGAAATACGAAAAGAATAGTCAAAGAGGCCAAACAGAATTTCTGGCGCAAATATGGAGAACACCAAACAGGCCTATGTAAGAATAGCCCTAGAAATTTCTTCAAAAGTATCAACACAATGAGATTAAGAAACGAAAGCTATAACCCAACTGTAATAATAAAAAGCAGAGATGGGAATACCTCTACTTAATGGAAATGATAGAAAGAATACTTCCAAGAACTGTATAATCCTAACATTCTGACGCATCAAACTTATAACGGAATAAACAAAGACATCACAGAGCCAGAAATGTTAAGCTAAGAAATATAAATGGTTATATAGAACAGCCCAAACAAGAAATCACCAGATACAGATGACATACCCAACGAAGCCATTAAAGCATGTAAAGATAGTGGGGTAAAATGGCTCAAAGAATATTCACAATAGCGTGGAAAGAAGGGGAAGTCCCAGAGGACTGGCAAAAGTCAGTAATCGTACCATTGTAGAAATACAAGGGCAACATAAGAGAGTGCGAAACATACCGAGGCATCTCGTTATTAAGCCACACTGAGAAAATGTATGCAAAGATAATAGAACAACGTGCACGATACATCGTCGAATCACAAGTGATCCCCTCTCAATTTAACTTCAGAAGTGGGGTTTCTGCACACAAGTCTTTTTCACTCTGTGACAAATGAGTGGGAGAACAAAAGAATACAGCAACAACCTAAAGGCAATATTTATAGATCAAGAGAAGGCGTTTGATAGAGTCAACAGAGACGTAATATGGGAAACTCTAGAAATGTATTGTATTAAAGGACAACTATTAGAAAGTATAAGATCTTTGTATTAAAACTGCCAATGTGTAGTAACAACAGCAGATGGTATCACGGACGCATTTGATATAAAAACGGGAGTACGTCAATTTTGCTTGCTCTCGCCTTCTGCCATTCAATATATAAATAAAATAATAAGAGGCAAAAAGTACAGAGGACAACATCACCGAATCAGAACAAGACAACTCAGAGCAACTAAACAATGAAATAAATGAACTACTTTTCGCAGACGATCATAGCCTCATATACGAAAATAAAGAACAACTACAAAATCATGTTAACTCACTATCTGCAACATATAGAAAATACAACATAAAGATCAATACACAAAAGACGGAAACTATGAAAACATGCAGAACAATGAGTCCACTAAACATACAGATAGACAATATAGGAGTAAAACAGATATCAGAGTTCAAATATCTCGGTAGCATTTTTTTTGCAGAAAATGGAACCCTCGATAGAGAAATAGAGACAAGATCTCAAAAGGCAATTGCAGTAACATACCAACTGTCACCATTACTTCTTCACCTCAAGATTGCGATGGAATTTAAAAGACAAATGATATACAGTATATTCCTACCAACACTGTGTTACCAGTGTCAAACCTGGTTTCTCTCATCTTCATATTACAGAAAGATAGTGACATGTGAGATGAAATGTTTGAGGAAATATGCCGGGGTCACCAAGCTTGATAGATTACGAAATGATTATATCAGAGAAAGAATAGGTATAATATATTGTACAGATTACATAGAGAGAGAACAGATCAAGTGGTTTGGCCACATTATGAGAATGCATCACGAAAAGTTGCCGTACAAGCATATAACCAAATGAGATCAGTGTACAGGGCGAGAGGAAGACCACGGAAAAGATGGATAGAAAACGTCAATGACATCCTGAACAAACACGGTCATAGCACAGCCGAAGCCACACATCTGGCTTTAGAACGCAAGCTCGAGCTCCAAACACCCCTACCCTTAACGGCAAAAAGTGGATAACAAACCACCTGGGAAGAGACAATAGACAATAACGAATTATTTTAATGAATTTTTTCTGTCATTTAAATTTTAGGAAAAATAAATTTTAAAAAAACATGTTAGACTACCGAGGTTTGTTATATAAGTAATGAAAATTGCCCAGATAATGAACGCAGTGATTTTTACACGCATAAAACACGCGTTTAATGATATTGTGCGTGGTAGTGATACGATACAGATGCGAAATGTTCACCTTTACTGAATCAATTATCCAACACAATAACAGAAATGATAGTGGACACCATATTTGTTCGGGAAATTAAATAACAATTAAATAATCCGTTCAATACATGTAAATGTTAAGCTTTCCCAAAACATATTCATAAATGTTTGAACTGAGGTCACAGTTCAAAGGTGAACCAATCGTATCATTGGTCATTGTTTTCCAGATAACCACAGAGCAATTTAATTTTCTTCGAGAGCGCCAAGGTCTAGAATTCAGGCAATCTATAAAGGAGCCAAATATGGTCCGTTTCGTCTGCGCGCATTTCATTGGAGGTTATGGATAATCCCAAAAAAGCCTCTAAACCACGGAATTAGCCATGTACACATATATATATATACATACATACTAGTACAATAGAGTATATACATTTTGAGATTCAATTGAGAATTGTTCTTGTCTTGCGAATAGTTAGTCGTTGCATCATCGTCATTGCACTCCGTACAATTCCATAGGTTCTCAGATCTATATTTGAGTGTATACATTACACATTGACTGACGATCCCAGTACGAATGCGGCGGTCATGTCTTGCGAATGAATACCGTAAATAAAGGCCGTCTCCAAATTTAAAATATACATTTATATATATATATATATATATATATAACTAATGCCCATGGAAAACGAACTGCAAACATGCAAACATCTGCGCCCCATTTTAACAGCCAATATATTTCATGCTCTATCGAATTGAGCTATCCATGTTAGCATTTTAAATAAATAGTTGCGTACTATCATGTGTGTCATGTGACGTATTCTTTCCCTAACGCAATGACCTCAATGTTTACAGGAGAATGTGTAACAACATATTAGAATTTCATTAACAATACAACAGAAACGCATATGTAATAATTATTGTAACATTAGTTCATGGACAGAAATATAAATGTCATTAGCAAAAGGAACGAATAATAAACTCGTTAAAAAAAAAAGCAAACGCCCGTCGGAAAGCACAAAAATGTTCAGGCCTAGTGCCCATGTATTTGTAGCAGTGTGCAGAGGTCAGATATAACAGTTAACTAATCAGATCCATGCAGTGAGTATGAAGGTTGAGGTTAATAGGGTATGATGTAATGGGAGATTGTTGCATCATTACTCGATCAATATCGATTGTTGACTGTAAATATTACCTATAAAAAAAAATTCTCACAGCGGCCACGGGTGGTGGTCGATGTACATAAGGAAGCGATCAGCCAATATTCGTCCGTTTGCGTGCAGTTTCAGCGAAGTCTATAGATAACACTATAAACGCCGAGCTACTTATATAGCCATGAATGTATGTATATATATATATATATATATATATATATATATATATATATATATATATATATATATATAGAGAGAGAGAGAGAGAGAGAGAGAGAGAGAGAGAAGATATTGTGTTTCAGTATATTAAACATGTACCATGAATAATTTCACTATAAACAGATGCAATATCCTGGTCAAGATGGAACTCTAATCAAAGTCTTACGAAACTCCTGCCGATGTTGAGCAAGTCCTCCTGTTTCAGTGATTGTCATGTTCAGGTGGGTTTCAAGTCTTCCTACTTTAGCGAGTGTTATTGTTCAAGTGAGGGCCATGTTCAGGTGGGTTTCAAGTCTTCCTACTTTAGTGAGTGTTATTGTTCAAGTGAGGGCCATGTTCAGGTGGGTTTCAAGTCTTCCTACTTTAGTGAGTGTTATTGTTCAAGTGAGGGCCATGTTCAGGTGGGTTTCAAGTCTTCCTACTTTAGTGAGTGTTATTGTTCAAGTGAGGGTCATGTTCAGGTGGGTTTCAAGTCTTCCTACTTTAGTGAGTGTTATTGTTCAAGTGAGGGCCATGTTCAGGTGGGTTTCAAGTCTTCCTACTTTAGTGAGTGTTATTGTTCAAGTGAGGGCCATGTTCAGGTGGGTTTCAAGTCTTCCTACTTTAGTAAGTTTATTGTTCAAGTGAGGGCCATGTTCAGGTGGGTTTCAAGTCTTCCTACTTTAGTGAGTGTTATTGTTCAAGTGAGGGCCATGTTCAGGTGGGTTTCAAGTCTTCCTAATTTAGTAAGTTTATTGTTCAAGTGAGGGCCATGTTCAGGTGGGTTTCAAGTCTTCCTACTTTAGTGAGTGTTATTGTTCAAGTGAGGGCCATGTTCAGGTGGGTTTCAAGTCTTCCTACTTTAGTGAGTGTTATTGTTCAAGTGAGGCCATGTTCAGGTGGGTTTCAAGTCTTCCTACTTTAGTGAGTGTTATTGTTCAAGTGAGGGTCATGTTCAGGTGGGTTTCAAGTCTTCCTACTTTAGTGAGTGTTATTGTTCAAGTGAGGGCCATGTTCAGGTGGGTTTCAAGTCTTCCTACTTTAGTGAGTGTTATTGTTCAAGTGAGGGCCATGTTCAGGTGGGTTTCAAGTCTTCCTACTTTAGTAAGTTTATTGTTCAAGTGAGGGCCATGTTCAGGTGGGTTTCAAGTCTTCCTACTTTAGTGAGTGTTATTGTTCAAGTGAGGGCCATGTTCAGGTGGGTTTCAAGTCTTCCTAATTTAGTAAGTTTATTGTTCAAGTGAGGGCCATGTTCAGGTGGGTTTCAAGTCTTCCTACTTTAGTGAGTGTTATTGTTCAAGTGAGGGCCATGTTCAGGTGGGTTTCAAGTCTTCCTACTTTAGTGAGTGTTATTGTTCAAGTGAGGGCCATGTTCAGGTGGGTTTCAAGTCTTCCTACTTTAGTGAGTGTTATTGTTCAAGTGAGGGCCATGTTCAGGTGGGTTTCAAGTCTTCCTACTTTAGCGAGTGTTATTGTTCAAGTGAGGGCCATGTTCAGGTGGGTTTCAAGTCTTCCTACTTTAGTGAGTGTTATTGTTCAAGTGAGGGCCATGTTCAGGTGGGTTTCAAGTCTTCCTACTTTAGTAAGTTTATTGTTCAAGTGAGGGCCATGTTCAGGTGGGTTTCAAGTCTTCCTACTTTAGTGAGTGTTATTGTTCAAGTGAGGGCCATGTTCAGGTGGGTTTCAAGTCTTCCTACTTCAGTGAGTGTTATTGTTCAAGTGAGGGCCATGTTCAGGTGGGTGTCACGTAAGTGTCATGTTCAAGTGAGTGTCATTTTCACTTACGTTTTATGTTTAGGTGAATGTCATGTTCAGATGGAATTCCCGTCTTTCTGCTTTAGTGAGAGTCATGTTCCGGTGTGTGTCATGTTCATTTGAGTGTAATACACAGGTGGGTGTCGTGTTCAAGTTAGCTTCATATCCTGCTGCTTTAGTGAGTGTCACGTTCAGGTGTGTGTGATGGTCAGTTGAGTGTCATGTTCAGGTTTGTGTCAAGTTCAGTTGAGATTCACGTTCAAGTATGTGTCATGTTCAGGTGTGTGGCATGTTCATGGGTGTGTCATGTTCAGATGTGTGTCATGTTCAGGTGTGTGCCATGTTCAAGTGTGTCATGTTTAGGTGTGTGCCATGTTCAAGTGTGTCATGTTTAGGTGTGTGTCATGTTCAAGTGTGTGTCATGTTCAGGTATGTGTCATGTTCAGGTAAATATCATGTTCATGTGTGTGTCATTTTCAGGTGAATGACATTTTCATGTGTGTCATGGTCAGGTGTGTGTGTCACATTCAGGTGTGTGTGTTATCTTCAGGTGTGTGTCATGTTCAAGTGTACGTCATGTTCAATTGTGTGTCATGTTCAGGTGAGTTTCAGGCTTAGGTTAGCTTCAAATCATCCAGCTTTAGTTTGTTTGTTTGTTTTGCGTTCGCTCCATTGTAACCAGCATTGTAATCCATGCGATTTCCGCCGGGATCGTGATTACGTTGTGCCACCGTTATGCGCCTTGTAGGCATAGCAGATCCGATTTCGGCATGCCTTGACAATTCGGGTGGGCTACCCTAGCCCATGACAGCCTTCCTATCTGTCGCCAGGCAACGAATGTGTACTGACTCTACGCTGAGACGGGTTGTCCTTCAGATCTGTCCTGCAAGAGGCGTCCGCAATTAGTGAACTTGCCTCGTGCAGTTAGACGTATCTTTGCTCATCGGGTACTAAACCGTTTCTCGTCCTCAAACATGTTTCCGATTTAGGAAGAACTTGACAGAAGAGTTGGGCTCGGGCTCGTTCGCCTTCTTAGCCGAAGAGTTGCTCACCAGCTTCGTGAGCCCCTTGTCCAAGTCTGAATCTGCACACATATTTAGGAACGTTAGGAACTTGCGTTTTGTTCTATAGCTGAACAGTGCTTGTCACCTCGGACTGATATGCCTGTGCCCATCGGGTACTGAACGTTTTCTCTCCGCGAGGATGCTTCCGGTATAGGAAAGACTCGACAGTAGAGTTGGACCCAGGCTGGGATCAACGGTAACTAGAAGATTGTCTCGATCAAACAATGCTTTAGTTCCAATTTCATCGAACCGTTTTCCGCACAGTTTTCACATGACGCTGCCCTCTAGCGCTGTGCATCTTTCTCCGTGTACTCATTGTGCTTTTATTCTATTAGGACATCTGCCAGCTTCGTACCGACTTCATTGTCCGCCCTCCAATGCTTCTACCGAACTTACTAGCTTCACTGTGTATCGACAATGTTGCTGCATGTGTCGGAGATATCGCCTGTCTTTTTGCAGTCAAATCTCTTTCCATCTGTTACCTCCACATTCACGGACACGATCCCCAAAAAGGTTTAGCCAGAATCAGCACGAGCCGGTGTATTTCTGTTACCAGGGTGCGCCACGAGGAGGCACTTTTTGGATCTTGGTTATTTGTTAACCCTGGGTCCGCCGAGAGCACTGCGTTCCCTTTGCACCCCCCCCCCCCTGCTTTAGTGAATGGCATGTTCAGGTGGGACTATGATCACGCTTCTGTGACATATTTGCCATTTTCGATGCACAATAATGCTTTGTAGGACATCTCTGTGCATTTGTAATAATGAACAAAGTTTAGTGTTTCTGTTTCTCGTTTATATTAGTTTTCTTGATAAAGATCCCTGCTGACAATGTCTTTTATGTATCCTGTTTGACACCTAGGTACTGTCAGATTTCGTGATCTTATGCTTCTACACACCTTCACCTACACATGAAATGAACTACGAATAGTGTTCTTTGTGATTAGAATCTTCAACGTGTTTTGGGATACAGCTGTTTTTAGATTATTGGAAATAGAATAACATTAAAATAAACTTCGTGTAGAGAAATTTTTTTCGTTTAAAATCACTTAACGTTTGTCAACCACCACCCCGTAAATAATTGTCAGCCACGTTTTTCACATCCCCCTCCAAAAATCCATAATTATTGTCAAATTTATGTACAAACTGTTGCCGTATTGTTTGTTTGTTTTCAAACCGCAGGAATTACGAGCGATCAGCTCTTGCTTCCTATGTGAAATGGGTAGGTTTCTCGGAGCTTTCCTTAATACCCAGGTGACTTCAGCTTTCGGCTTGGTGCAATGCCTATTGGAGAAGCTTTATGTTCAGAAGATGGTACGTGTCACGAGACGAGCTAATTGTTTGCTTGGGTCACCATTTTTTGTCTTTCTTCCGACGAGGCATTTAGCGGCCAGTGAGCTGTTTCTCCTGTAGGAAGACCATTCCATTGCCACCCTTAGTGTCCCTATGTCCCACACTTAATTTCTTCTGTATGAGCCGTGCTGGGTAACGGTGACAGGTGAATTAGATTTAGGCTTGATACACCTTCCTGGATGAAGTGCTGTTCTGCCTAACATGCCCGGGAGTCTGGTATTTGACCTATGCATTGCTAACACACTCACCTCGTCCGCTAGTGATGTCTTTCCAATCTATCGCCAGGCGCGACTTGCGTATTTTTACTTTTAGCCAGTGCGTGTATTACCCAGATAAGTGGTTAGAGGTCCTCTATCTCGGACGAGTAGCTTCACAGAAGGCCATTGAGTACTGGATCAACCGAAGTAAAGTCACTGGAAAACGTCACAAATTTGATTAGAAAAAGAAGTCCCCCCCCCCCCCATAAAAATCACAATTAATTTATGGCAGTAGGAAATAAAGTCAAAGTAAAAGAATTTCGGTACGAAAAAAAGTCACATGAAATGAAGTCACAATTTTGACTAGAAAAGGTAGGGAAACATCAATATTGAATAACTCATATGCACATAAATAAAATTTGCGAGATTTTTTGGCATTACATATTTAGTTAATATTTTTAATGTTGATATATTTTAGAAATATTTCAGCTGATGCAAAGACAAAAAAGTTATGAAAAAAAATGTCACAATAAAGAAACTCACAATTTTGATTCAAAAAAAAATTGAAACATCAATATTAAATAAGTCATATTAACATATATAAAACAAATTACGGGATATTTTAGAATTACATTTTTACAATGTTTTTGAAAATTGAAACGAGATTTAAACCACCACCACGTAGAAATTCTCCCACGATCTTGTGGTATTCACGACGAGCAATGCACAATGTGTTAATTCGTTCTTGGAGGTGCAAGTATCTTGGAAACATTATTTTTTTCGTGTGATTGCCAACAGATTCATTTTGGACAATAATGCTAGCTATTGATGATTCTCGTTGAAACCATTCAGCAATCAATCAATCAATATACCCATAACCCTTCATGGTCGTAGGGGTACCACATTGGATGCTTCAGCACACAGAGTCCTCCAACGAATTCTATCCTCAGCGATGCGGATGAGTGTGGAAATATCTTGCCCTGTCCATTCCTTGATGTTGTCTGTCCATGTCTTTATTTGTCCTCATCTGCTTCTTCCACCCTCGACAGTTCTCTGTAGTATTATTTTTGACAAGAAATAATGCCTGCATACATGTCCGAACTATGCTAGTTTTCGTCTTTTCACTAATGAAAGCAATGGCTCCTGAACACCTGCACACATCTCTACTTTATTTCTTACGTACTCATTGGTCTTATGTTCCCTATAGGAAATTCGTAGAATTCTTCTGTAGCATTTGTACTCGAAAGCCTGTAATTCAGTAATACGCCAAAACGAAGGATGATAGTTACCAACGATGTTGAAATATTTGTTATTCCACTTTTCACAGATGGTTTTGGTATGAACATTGTTGTCTCAGATAGCATCGTGCACGTTCCAAAGGTGAGGAGAAAACATTGGTTGAATATGACGCATTATGAGCGTTGCTATGGACTGATGAACCACTAGAAAAGAGCAACTAACAATAACTGCAACCTAAATACGTAAGCAACTCCTCGGCTTCAATTAAACCGTGCGGTATGACAGTTTTGAGATATTTTGCATACATTCATTGATGTCTTTCT
Source organism: Meghimatium bilineatum (assembly GCA_034231615.1). Lineage (NCBI taxonomy): Eukaryota > Metazoa > Mollusca > Gastropoda > Stylommatophora > Philomycidae > Meghimatium > Meghimatium bilineatum. The sequence goes on from CM067309.1 coordinate 21,384,533, forward strand.
GTGGCAAAAAAATATAGAGCGTCAATCATGCCACAAAACACGCGAAATTCAGCATAGGAATGATATTGGGCTGCCAAACCCAGTCCCCGGATCTTGTGCCCCGTGGACTGCGTACGATTATAAATAAACCTTTTTTCACAATACCTTGTCCAAAAACTGTAACGAAATGATAACATATAAAAGGTCCCGATTGGACCGACACGTAGATAATTGTCCTTGTCCTTTGTTTTATTGTTATTTATTTATGTTTTACATCGATAGTTAGCTATTCCAGTAACCATATTAAATTATTTAGGATTACCATTTACTGTATCATCTTAATACATTATCCTCAAAGTAAGTCATCGCACTCTTTCACATGGAAATCCTATAACAATTTTACTTCAGAATTTCCATAAGAACATTCAATTTAAGAGTTTCATTTTTCCTGTTACATATTGGTCAAATTTCACGAGCATTCCACTATTCGTGTCTTCATGGAGACTGATCATGGCCGCCGCATGTGTACGTTACTGATGAGGTCTGAGTCTGGAAACACAAACTGGGTGTCTAACCTGCAGTCGTTGTTACACAACTTATATGTAGCTGAATCTTGGAATGTCTTTGTTAGTCACTCACGGTAACTTAACACTTTGTACACACGTGTAGCCGGGGCCCAAAATGTAAGCATATAATAGCACCACTGTTACCTACTACGCATGTCATGGGAGGCGACAACGAGGTTAATGAGTGGAGTTGATTATTTATCCCATAGACCAGCTGTTTCCTAAGTGGGCACTGTGGCGCCCAGTGGCGCCGCAAAGAGTCTCCAGGGGCACCGCGGCAGCATCGCCAAAACGAAAAAAAATATTGAAATATATAAGTTTTGCTTCATGTTAAGTGCGCGACCGGAAATAATCTGAACGTTAAGGGCGCCATGGCTTTAAAATGTTGGGAACACCACACCTACCATAGACGATTAAAGTCACATCTGAGGACTCACAAATACCAAGCCTAATTAATTATCTCAAAGCCATGCTCATCTTCGCCTGGTAAGGAGAAACATCAGTTGGTTTCGTGAGGTGGGACTCTCTAACATTTCTATCATAGAGTCGACAGGTCATATCAGTGTAATTATTGTCATTACGTATATGCCTTTGAGACGTGAACTATATTCCATACTTAACCAGTAAACCCCTTCAGATTAGCAAGTTTCCGTCAAACAGGCTGTGTACTGCTTGGGTAAAATATTGGCTGCGATATTTTCTAAATATATATACACATATATATATATATATATTCAACCTGACACATCCGACATCAATATTTCTTGTGAGACAGGACTACCAATTCCATTCTCAAAATCTCCTTCGTAACTTCTGACTACATGTAGTGTAAGAAAGTTACACATGGAAAGTTACACATGGAAAGTTACACATGGAAAGTTACAAATGGAAAGTTACAGAGTGTCTATTATCTGCTTCCCTTTCATCCCCGAGATCTAAATAATGAAACAAAGAAAGGACTAATATCGTTTATTTATTTATTTTTATTTATTTATTATTTATATTTTATTTTTATTTTTTTTTTTTGGGGGGGGGGGACTTTTTCCGTGTTTGTTTTTTGTAATGTGACTATTTTTGACGTTTATGAGTATTATCTTTTGTGACATTTTTCCTGTTACTTTTTTGCCGTGACTTTTTTTTCTTGTGAATTTTGTTCCTACCTTCTAATGTTCAAAACAAGTGATATGTTTTTCAAGACGCTGAAAGGCTCTGTTAGATTGTACCGTTCAACCATTGTTTTGATAGCAACGTTTTAAACTTTTCATTTCTTTCTGACTTCCCAACATTGCAGTTGTATGTTGTTGTTGCTATAAACTCCGAGCAAGTATTGTCGTTGCTGTTGGATGGTATGAGTTCACCATTGAATTAAATGCATTCTGCCAAAGTTCTACAGCGTTGTTGCTTCTTGGCGGTGTATTTATGACACGATCATGTTGAAACGCTTAATGGAGATCAAGACAGCAAACGACGACCACAAACAACACGTCAAAGGTAGAAACCTTCGAAGTAAATCCATTCAGGTCTGAGAAAGTATCAATAGTGGCGAGTTGTTCGGAAACAGTAATAAAATCAGTTTCTGGTTCGAATACCAAAACCATCAGTTGTTAACTTGGATTGTATAATTTTCATCATAGATGTGCAACGCCGTTTTAACTTCTGATTATAGTTTTCGCAAAATATTCTATCCAAAGTGAAAAAAAAAATCCTGATACTTGAACTTGCGGAAATGCACTTTCCAACTTGCAGCTAATTCGAAATCAGTAACTATTGAAGATGGAGCTGCAAATTCGTTATTCCCAATTTCGAAGAACTGCTGTACAAAGGAACTAGATCCAGACCTTATTTTCATTATATTTTAGACCTGGATCATTTATCACGAGAGTCCACGTTTTATCCTCGAGATGATTACGTCCATTATTTTGCACGTCTCGAGAACCTCATATATCAGTGGCAAGCACTGACCACACAAATGCCCAGGTAGAAATAAGAGACCAGGTTGAAATAACATAAATATCTGTTGAAATAAGAGACTACCTTATAGTGACACTTCTGAGTACATCCTATCTTTGTTATTTTACTTTTCTTGTTTGCGACAACCACAATAAAGATCGCTTGTGCCTACCAGCCTAGCAAATGGAAACATATGAGTGCCACAAGCATTTGTCACTCATACCTCTCTTGTTTATATATCTTTTTTGTTTGTGTATGTCCCATGGCAGCAATCTGCCGTCGGGATAAAGATAATTCTTCATGGACTAAGCCGCAGCAACTATTAGGCGGGTTGGCCAGTTCCTTTCCTTGCTGTTATGTGTCTATAAAACATGTCATATTTCCTAGGGTCCCTAAGTTACGTCAACAATTTTTTGTTACTATTACTATTCTTTGTCCCTACATTTTCGCTATGTATAGATATCGTGTTTGGATATATTTTGTCTACATATATCTTGTCTGGAGATATTTTCCAGGATATATTTTGTCTGGTGATATTTCGTACGCTACCGATAAGAATATTGCTACTTAAAATATGTATATTTCGGTACGTTTATTATGTAACTTTAATTATCATGTTATCTGGAAGTGGCTTTCCTTTTGATTCTGTCAGAGTCAGTAGTAACATTATAAGGATAATCTGAAGACCACCAAGAAGAAAGAAAGATCCAAATAATGGAAGATTTTCTTTCGGAATCATAAATGGAGCAATGATCGACCCAATTCTTGCTAGGACGTTACAGTAACTGTATGACATGGTTCTGACACCAGTAGGGAATAGTTCAATTCCCAAAACAACAACAGGACCCCATGCAGCTTCAGAGAGCATGTTTGCTCCTAAAGCAACAACTAAAGTGGGGATACCTTTAGTATCTTCAGATGCCAAAATCTGTATGACAGCAACAGTGAAGCAACATAGGCAGGATAGAGAGATGAATAAAATACAAACATATCTTCTACCCATTTTCGTAATCAGCACAGGACAAAGTAGTCTCATTAGAAAGGCCAGAAGTGTATACAGAAAAAAATTAATAAAAAAGTCACCAGAAAGGTTCTTAAGGCCAAATCCAATCATGTATCCTCCCAATGAGAGTGTGAACCATGTCAAGCCCAGGATCAATGATTGCTTCCTCATACGCTTACTAAACAGATCAAGATACGAATAATTCGATCGATCTTTCATGTTTTTCTTCTCTGTCTCTGCCACAGTTTTCATGATACTTGTATCTGGCAAAGGTTTTCTGTTTATCTGAGCTATTTTACTTATAACTTTATTTGCTCTTTCAAGTTTTCCATGAATGGTCAAGAATCTCAAGCTCTCTGGAAGCCAAAAAACAGGCAAGAAAGCTACCACAGACATAATGACAGTAGCAATATGAACCAGTCTCCAATCTTTTAGAACTAGCACACACAATCCAAAAGCAAGCATCCATAGATTCCAGAAAGGAAATGTCCCAACAAAAGCTCTCCACCATTCAGGAATAAACTCACAAGTATAGACAACAACAGATGTGAGAACACCTCCAGCTCCAAATCCAATGAAGAATCTAATAACAGCGTACATCTTCCATGAAACTGAAAAGATAGCAATAAAATTGGTTACGATTAGAAGTGCAGAATTTCCATGTATACTGACTTTTCGTCCCAACCTGTCTCCAATGTAGCCATTAACAGATGCCCCTAACACAACACCGAACATCTGTATAGAGAAGATAAAAGAGGGTACCCATGAGTCCTCACAAATTAACTTCCATTCAGTAACAATTGTTGACGCCTCGTCGCTGAATGTCAAATTTTCACAAAATCTTGCAACATTGCAAGACGTTATGATTGTCTCGTTGTTAATCACGCTATAGACATCTCTTGTGTAAGACTTAACTATACTATTATAATTTCCTGAAACATTCGTATGATTGTTTACCAAACTGTCGTGACACTTCCAACCAGGATTATAACTTCCAAACATCATGAAATAAAGGACCCAGGTTGGAGGAATCAACGGAAAATATGCCATCGGGAAGAAGACAAATTGAAATCTTCCACATTCGCCCAGTTTCTGAAAAAGTGCGTCAATGGTATATACTCTGTGGACAGAAAAATGATACATATTCTTATCTCGATATTGGTTGTTGAACAAAAATGCACCTACCTACCAACCTAACTTCTTGCCTGCCTACCTACTTACCTGCCTGCCTATCTATCTATCTATCTATCTATCTATCTATCTATCTATCTATCTATCTATCTATATATCTATGTATCTATCTATCTACCTATATATATATATATATATATATCTATCTATATAAATATATCTATCTATCTATCTATCTATCTATCTATCTATCTATCTATATATAGATATATATATATATATATATATATATATATATTCTATTTGTCAGTCTGCCTGTAGGTCTGCCTGCCTGAGTGTCTATCTATCTATCTATCTATCTTTATATCTTTCTGTCTGTCTATATATCTATCTATCTGACTATCTATCTATCTACCTATCTATCTTTCTATATATATATATATCTATCTAACTATCTTTCTATCTATCCATCTTTTTATCTATCTATCTTTCTGTCTGCCTGTCTATCTATCTATCTATCTATCTATCTATCTATCTATCTATCTATCTATCTATCTATCTATCTATCTATCTATCTATCTATCTATCTATCTATATTTCTATCTATCTATCTATCTATCTATCTATCTATCTATCTATCTATCTATCTATCTATCTATCTATCTATCTATATATATATATATATATATATATATATATATATATATATATATATATATATATATATGTTTCTAACTATCTTTCTGTCTATCTATCTTTGTATTTATCTATCTTTCTGTATGCCTGTCTGTCTGTCTGCCTGTCTGTCTATCTATCTATATATCTATCTCAATATATGTCTGTCTGCCTGCCTGCCTGTCTGTCTGCCTGTCTATCTGTCTGTCTGTCTGTCTTTCTTCCTGTTGTCTGTCTGTCTATCTATGTTTCTTCTGTACCAAATACTGTGCATAGGACAGAAACGAAAACTCTCTAGTTCGAGCGATACGATGCTACTATGTGTCTTTCTCTTCTACATCTGGTACCCATTTTAATGCTTGTAGTTTCAGTCTGGTTTTATTCATGCTAAATATATGTCCAATATGTCCACCAGCGATGGGCATGAAGGCCTTTGACTGTGATAACACATAGAAGATCGGTACAGGAAGTCAGTGTAGACTTTACTGACACATTACTGGTCCATATCCATAGTGCCTAGAGAATGCACACGCTTCACACCTTGACTATAATCATATGTTTGTAAGACTTCAAGTTATCCAAAGTAAAATAAAAACCTTATGACCACAGTTGCAATGTAAACTAATATCAGATGAACGCCGAAGCTGTTTCGAAGAGGTGGTTGCTGTTGCATGCGGACAGCGGTTATGATTCAATAGTGAAGACTAGATAGAAGATTAGTTGAAGCACTAAGAGTTTGGTGTTACTATCACTTGAAGACGCCCCTGTTGTGTCCAAGTGATTACTATGACGGTTAAACATGATTTGATGTTTCTCCGCCCTTGCCAAAGTTTTCTGACTGAAGATTTGTGGCACTGTGCTCATGTGACTGAAGACTTGCGGCACTGTACACATATGACTGAAGATTTGCGGCACTGTGCTCATGTGACTGAAGACTTGAACCACTGTGCTTATGTGACTGAAGACTTGCGGCACTGTGCTTATGTGACTGAAGACTTGCGGCACTGTGCTCATGTGACTGAAGACTTGCGGCACTGTGCTCATGTGACTGAAGACGTGCGGCACTGTTCTCATGTGACTGAAGACTTGCGGCACTGTGCACATGTGACTGAAGACTTGCAGCACTGTGCTCATGTGACTGAAGACTTGCGGCACTGTGCTCATGTGACTGAAGACTTGCGGCACTGTGCTCATGTGACTGAAGACTTGCGGCACTGTGCTCATGTGACTGAAGACTTGCAGCACTGTGCTTATGTGACTGAAGACTTGCGGCACTGTGCTCATGTGACTGAAGACTTGCGGCACTGTGCTCATGTGACTGAAGACTTGCGGCACTGTGCTCATGTGACTGAAGACTTGCGGCACTGTGCTCATGTAACTGAAGACTTGCGGCACTGTGCTCATGAGATAAGTCACATTCAATACCAATAAAACATAGCGTGACTTTTTGACGAAGTTTGCTTTCCCTCTTGTTATTGTTAAATATAATTATAGGTATCGGGCCTAGCTTGACCAGATCACATCGTAACCATGTATCAACATAGAGGTTTGTAGAGAGATACATGTTGACTGGTGTGTCAACAGTTACACTATCCAAGGTTATAGACTTTTTACTTGATATGCTTAAGAATACATAAAATGACAAGTTAATATTGTAATCCTTAACAAATAGAAATAACATCCATCATCCATTCATTGGAATATGTCACGCGTTATAACACGTCGTAAAGCATAGTTCAGTCTATTTAAACATAATTTGGCGAGAAAAGAGAATTCGAGCCATCCTACCGCCATGTTTATCACGTTCACTATCATATGAAAATTACATATACACACACCATGTCACTAGACATGTAAAAGTATGTCGTCCCTACTTATCGTTTTTTATGTATACGTGTATGTTATCATTGATAAGGCATATCGGTTGAAACGTCGATTTATGTGTGCTTATGTGTGTTTCATGGTATAATCAAAACTTCATTGTCCCCGTTTCACGTTTCACCTGTTTGATTTCATTTTTGCGCAGTGAGCACATATGTCCATTCACAGCTGGGTCGACTGGAGGAGCTGTAGTATCAGGTGAGAAATAACGTACCAGTTTTTTCTATACAGGCATTGTTTCAAACCTGGCACGTTCACTATCAACTAGGCTACTCTGCTTCACAAAACTGTTATATGTCAAGATAAATCGACGTTTTAATAAAGACTCGTTCCGTGATATAGTCAAAATAAATCCACCCTTTAATATGGACTCGGTCCGGGATATAGTCAAAATAGATCCACGCTTTAATATAGACTCGATCCGTGATATAGTCAAAATAGATCCACGCTTTAATATAGACTCGGTCCGTGATATAGTCAAAATAGATCCACGCTTTAATATAGACTCGATCCGTGATATAGTCAAAATAGATCGACGCTTTAATATAGACTCGGTCCGTGATATAGTCAAAATAGATCCACGCTTCAATATAGACTCGGTCCGTGATATAGTCAAAATAGATCGACGCTTTAATATAGACTCGGTCCGTGATATAGTCAAAATATATCCACGCTTTAATATAGACTCGGTCCGTGATATAGTCAAAATAGATCCACGCTTTAATATAGACTCGGTCCGTGATATAGTCAAAATAGATCCACGCTTAAATATAGACTCGGTCCGTGATATAGTCAAAATAGATCCATGCTTTAATATAGACTCGGTCCGTGATATAGTCAAAATAGATCCACGCTTTAATATAGACTCGGTCCGTGATATAGTCAAAATAGATCCACGCTTTAATATAGACTTGGTCCGTGATATAGCCACTTAAAACTTATCCGATGCCCAGGGTTGCGAACTTTCACTTGATCATCCTTGTGCTAGTTGGTGGTAGATGTATGTCTTCATCAGCAGTGTTGTATCTGTATAAAGGGTGTTAGTGAAGAAGGGGTTTAGTGCTAACAGATGTTTTCGTAGGTCTCGTAGTGCAGTGCATTCAATAAGGTGGTGCTTAACTGTTTCCTTCTCGTGTCTGTTGCAGTATGATGTATGGTCTGTGATAATCCTTTGTAGGTATTTGTTATATATTGTGGTTTGAATATTGTGGTTTGATCTGGGCAATATAGTCTATTTATACTGTCGTGTGGATTTCGCTGGGGAATGTCTGCATATAGCACTCTTCCTTTGGGACCAGTAGCCAAATGTTGCATCCATTGTTGTTGTTTTTTTACAGTTATTGCGGACAATGTATTTAGCCGTTCTAAGGTTGGTTTAAATTCCTAGTTGGGACATACTTGCTCCATCTGTTTGCCAGTTTATCGGCACTTCTATTCCCTCAGATATCTGTGTGGCCTGGTATCCACTGTAGTGTAGTATTGAGGATATAGAGTGTAAGTATGTTTGTAGCTTGAAGTTTGTTGTTCATGGTCTTCTCTGCTGTTTGTATCCAGTTTTCAAAGGTTTGTAGAGCAGATAGGGAGTCTGTGAATTTTAGTAGATTTTTTGGTCGTGTTGCATAATTTTTGTGTTTGGTGGTGATGTATGAGACTGTTTCTGATATTGCTTTCACCTCTGCATGATAGTTTCTGCAGAACTCCCTAGATGGAGCAGATAACTCTATTGATGTTTTGTCCGGGAGGATTATGAGAGCCATATCTTGCATTGATAGTGGGTCTGAAGGCTGACCCATCTTTGTATGCGTGGATCCAATCCTTGTTTGATGGTCTCCAATGCAATTCAGTTAATTAAGGATGTTTTTGTTTATTGCCTTGTTTACATACTTGTCAATTAGTGTAGTGTTTATTTAGGGCAGTGCGAGGGATGCATTTAGTGGGATATTTGATGATCTGTAAGATTCCTCTCTATTTTCAGGAAGGTGATGTTTCTTGTTTAGTTCTTTTGCTAGCTGTACTGGGGAATTTTGTTTTAATCTTTTTTTTCTTATCCGTTTGTTGACTACTTCTTTGTTAGGATGAAGTTTGTGGTAATTCGTTTGTATCTCTCCACAGCTTCTTTGGTTGCATATTCTCTTCTAATTGGTGGCTTTATGTTTGTGTCGATTTACTAGTCTAATTTTGGTGTTGAGATCACTGGAACTAGTTGACGTTGGAACTAGATGACGTTTGAACTGATTGACGTTGGAACTAGTAGATGTTGGAATTAGCTGGCGTTGCAACTCGTATTCATTGAAGCTCGTTCACATTGAAACTGATTTTTTTTAAATAAAGTATTTACCTAGATAGTGTAAACTGTTGTTTCCCAACCTGTTTGAACCGATGTTCTCCTTCTAGGACACATTTCCTTTCGCAGCCCTGATGGTGTCAAAGGTAACGGTAAATGACTTTCTTTGCATGTCAACAAGGCTTATTACGATTCACAGCTAGAGATTGACATCTTGTTTATCGCTCAAACTGTTATTTCCTTTATGTGCCCTCCTGGACGAATTTGTTGACCCCAATGTGAATATTTTTCTTTATTGACCCCAGCTTGAAAATGTTTTCCATGTGGACCCCAATTTCAAATTTATTTCTCTATATACTCCGAATTAAAATCATTTCCTCTGTTGACCTCTACTTTGAAAATGTTTTCTTTGTTGTTACCTAATTTGAAATTGTTTTATCTGTAGTTACCTAATTTGAAAATTTCTTCTGTGTGGACCACAATTTGAAAATGTGTTCTCCGTAGACACCAATAAAAAATTGTTTTCTCTGTGGATTCCCAATGTGAACATTTTTTTATTTTTTTGGAATCCAATTAAAGTTTATTTCCTCTGTGGACCACAATTTAAAATAATTTCCTCCGTGAAATCCGATTTGAAAAAAAATTGTATCCGTTAAACCCCCAATTTGAAAATATTTCCTCTGCGGATCCCAAATTAAATTTTTTTTCTATGTGGACCCCAATTTACAATTATTTTATCCGGGGACACCAATTTACAATTATTTTTTCTGTTGACCCAATTTGAATTATTTTTTCTCTGTGGACTTCAATTTCAAAATTCTTTCTCCGTGGACCACAATTTGAAATTGTTTTCTGTTTAGACCCAATTTAAATTTCATTCCAAATTTAATTGTAATTTCTCTGTGGACCTCCAATTAGATTTTTTTTTATCTGTAGACCCACGATTTCAAAATGTTTTCTCTGTGGAACCCGTTTTATAAATATTTTCTCTGTGGACATCAATTTGAAATGTTTGTCTAGTAGTATAGTAGTAAACTTACCTGGTAGAATCAGGTACATCAATGTTCTCTAACATGGATCTTTGACTTTCTTCAATGTCTGGCTTTTTATTTTCTCTTGACTCCATTTTCTGTTATGAAAATTGTTTTTTAAAATAACATAAAATTTATTGTATTGATTTATATATTGCGATATATCTAAAATAAACTATATTACTGAGATGTATTTTTTGTGAAGTGAAGAAAATACCATGGACAGAAAAGAAAATATCATGGACAGAAAAGAAAATACCATAGACAGAAAAGAAAATACCATGGACAGAAAAGAAAATACCATGGACAGAAAAGAAAACTACTGTAGACGTTTGTGGGGACACTGGAGAAAAACGACAATTTAAATATAGCACAAGTAGAAGCAGATTATCTATATATCTTTGGTTTATATTATGAAAAGAGCATAACTTGAACATTTAGTAATCATTCAAAATATCAAGAGTAGAAGAGAGAGAGAGAGAGAGAGGAAGAGAGAGAGAGAGAGAGAAGGTAGTTTTCTGGATGTAAGGTTATTGTGGCATGGTAGAATTTCACAAACTGAACTTAATAATAACACACGAGTTAGGCAGTTGAGAAACATGATCGTCTACACAAGTCGGCACGGCACTTGATCATTAATATGTATGCATGTAAATATCTGATGTCTGATGTTGATGATCACTCTTAGTGAGATGTCTATCGTTCTTCTTCTCTTCTTTATTAACATTTACTTAGATAAATCAAGGAATATGGTAATTAAGTTATGCTAATCACCGAAGACACATATAATAACACACAAATCGACGTTTCCACGAAAAGGCCTTTATCATCGTAAAAAAAATTAAATAATTAAAACATACAGCGGAACACGGACAGTATGGATATGGACGTTCACATGGGCATGTGTAATATGAATTGACCGGAAGAGGTGAAAGGACACCAGAAAGGGAATATAAAAAAATGACTACATGCAATTCAAACGAAACCATGGCCTTGGCATAGACCATCGGGGCGCCCAGGATATTCAGATTACGGCCATTCTTCTTCGACGACCGGACCCAACTTGGGCTCAAGAACCGCTACATTTACCAATATGACACTCTCTAATCCGACGGTATCAATGAGCGTCTGTCTCATGTATGATTATATTTGTTTCATAATTTCTGCTTGGTGTCAAATGTTTGTAGTCATTTTTATATATTCCCTGTGAATGTTTCGTTTCACCTCTTCCGGTCTATTTATATTACACATGCCAATGTAAACGTCATATCCTTACTGTCCGTTTTCTTTTGTTTTGTAATGTTTTGTCTTGATAGATGCCTTTTGGTCGAAACGTTGATTTGTGTGTGTTACTATGTGTGTCATTAGTGATTAACAAAACTTTATTACCATATTCCTGGATTTACCTGTTGGATTTCAGTTCTGCGTAATAAGTACGTATAAACATTTATTTAGTAGCTCAGGGGTGCAAAGGGAACGCATTGCTCTAGGCGGACCAAGGGTTAGCAGATAACCAAGATCCCAAATGTACCTCCACGCGGTGCACCCTGGAAACAGAAATACAGCAGCTCGAGCTGATTCTGGCCAAATCATTTGGGGATCGTGTCCGAGAATGTGGAGGTAGCAGATGGAAAGAGATTTGCCTGCACAAGAGACAGACAATATCTCCGACACCACCAGCATCACCACATATAGCGACTCTGTCGACATACAGTGAAGCTAGTCAGTCCAGTCCGAACATTGGAGGGGCGGCCAATGTAAAATGCAAGTAAAGGTAGATGCATGGCGAGAGACAAATAGATTTCATACCGAGTACAATGAAACAATGAAAGGGCAGAACAGCGCTAGAGGGCAGCGCAAACTGCAAATAGAAAGTGAAAAGTCCCTAGAAAGGGGAATTACAAGCTCCGTCAGCTCGAGTCGAGCTTCTAGTTACCTGTGTTCCTTACAGGCAGAGACCCAGACCCATTCATTGGCGTTTGGTAAAGCAAGAAAACCTAATCCATCTCTAATGTCGAGCCTTCCTAAACCGGAAATATGCTCGCGTAGAGAAAGGGTTCCGTACCCGATGGGCTCAGGCACAAAAGGGACAACGATCTAGCCCTGGCCCAACTCTACTGTCAGGTTTTCCTACACCGGAAATACACTTGAAGAGAGAAAGGGTTCAGTACCTGATGGGCTCATGCGCTATTGGGACAAGGACGTTCAGCTCGAGAACGCCTTGCTCTCAAACGCGTGGTGTGAGACTCGATCTTGGACAAGGGGTACACGATGTAGATGAATGACACCTCGACTAAGAGGGCGAAAGAGCCAGGGTCCAACTCCTCTGTTGAGTTCTTCCCCTTAAGGAACCAGGCTCATGGATGAGAAACGGTTCAGTACCCAATGGGCACAGGCACAGCACGTCCAATTACACGAGGCAAGTTCATGGACAGTGGAACACCTCGTGCGAGTCAGACGAGAGCAAAAATTGTCTGGGCGAAGAGTCGCCACTACGCGTGCCTGGAGACAGATATAGAGGCTGTCACAGGCTAAGGGTAGCCCACTCGAATTGTCAAGGCATGCCGAAATCGGATGTGCTAGGCCTACAAGGCGCATAACGGTGGCATAACGTAATCACGCTCCCGGCGGAAATCGCACGGATATCCGTGACGGTTACAATGGAGCGAACGAAAAACAAACAAACAATTTAGTAGCTGGAATTCTACATGTAACAATGCTGATACCATGCTGAGACGTTCTCAAAAAGTATAATGGTCTTGTCAACCCAAACACGTAAAGTCTGATATACGGCGAATTTACGCGTACGAGGTACGATAGTTCATCGGCCCAACGGGTAATGTAGGCGAACGGCAGCAACGCGGTGTGGACTGCATCGGACATGGTGATACACGTAGATAGCCATGGTCATCCACTACATCATAATTCACTTCCAACGTCTTGATTCGTCTAGCCACTGGTTTCCTCTAAACTCTAACACTTTACTAATACAAAATTTCACTACATTACTCTAAGCTATAACACTTTACTAATACAAAATTTCATTACATTACTCTAAACTCTAACACTTCACTAATATAACATTTCACTACATTACTCTAAGCTATAACACTTTACAAATACAACATTTCATTACATTACTCTAAACTCTAACACTTTACTAATACAACATTTCACTATATTACACTAAACTCTAACTCTTTACTAATACAACATTTCACTACATTACCCTAAACTCTAACACTTTACTAATACAACATTTCACTATATTATCCTAAACTCTAAAATTTTACTAATACAACATTTCACTACATTACCCTAAACTCTAACACTTTACTAATACACCATTTCACTACATTACCCTAAACTCTAACACTTTACTAATACAACATTTCACTACATTACCATAATCTATAAAATTTTACTAATACAACATTTCACTACATTACCCTAAACTCTAACACTTTACTAATACAACATTTCACTACATTAGCCTAAACTCTAAAATTTTACTAATACAACATTTCACTACATTACCCTAAACTCTAACACTTTACTAATACAACATTTGACTACTTTACCCTTACTCTAACACTTTGCTAATACAACATTTCACTAACTTTACTAATACATATCCCTACTTTACCCTAATTCTAACACTTTGCTAATACAACATTTCACTAACTTTACTAATACATATCCCTACTTTACCCTAACTCTAACACTTTGCTAATACAACATTTCACTAACTTTACTAATACATATCCCTACTTTACCCTAATTCTAACACTTTGGACTATACAAAAATAACAATCTACAACATAACTTGACGACAACGAATGAGCTTCATATAATCCATAAGGTAACGAATTATTCCAACTCCCTAGATCAAAGCATTCCACATAACGAAACATGTTTATCATCATCATCAAATGCTATCTCCGCAACGAAAGTTGGCTGCAACAAACCTCCAACATCCCTGTCTTGTTTTGGTGGTGCACTCTGCTAGACTGTAACCTGTCCATCATGTGATGTTACTCTCCAATTTGTATCTCTGCCTACCTCTTGCTCACTTCCCTTTGACTTCATCCTCTGGTCTTCAATAAGGTGTCACGTATTTTAATGTGTTCAAAATATTCGATTTGCCTGCTTTATTAACAAAACATGTTAAGGAACTGGTATCCTTTTTCAGGAACCATTCTTTGTCCAACTGTGTACTACATTCTTCTGTAGATCCATCGTCTACCACTGCAGAAGATAATTTAATGTTTAGGCCATACTCAGAATAAAATGAAATTCGTATGTTCACGAGTTCCCTGAATAGTTATTGCTATTTTGCTGAACACTTTCTAATTATTCAAGTTTTTCTATTCTCTGGTTCATTCTAAGATTGAAGTGGGTCAAAACACACCTATATATTACTCCGCAACAACATGTGTTTTTTATACAGCTGATGACATTTAAAAACAATAACATAATTAATTATTCAGAACTTACATCATAGCAACCTTGTCCCCTTCCAAATATCCCTGATAGTTTATAACAAACAAACCACCCTCAGTAGGCAAGCAATAACACCTAACATAAGTACTGAACTATCTGACCCCTCGGCGGATAAGAACACTGTAACTCCATTCCTGACAACCATTGCCCTAGAAACAATCCATACATACCTACACGAAATAATCCATGTATACACAGATGGATTCGCACAAAATGCTACCAAAAATTGCTGGATATGGAGCTGTGATAAAATACCCGAACACTGACCCAGAAGACTACCCAAAATTGTTAGGCCCATGCGGAGATATCTGTTCCATGCGGAGATATCTGTTCCATGCGGAGATATCTGCTCTAACTATACATCAGAGATAATAGCAATTGAGAAAGCTCTGAATCGAATTATTATGGACTTTGGGAACGGAACTACTTCACCTGAAGACATAGTCATCTTCTCCGACTCCAAATAAGCACTCAAAGCCTTGGAGACCAAAAAAAACGTCCCCTGGTTGTAATATCAACATACATATTTACCAGCTATTCACACCATATTATAGAGAAGTCACTCTCCAATAGATACCTGGCCATGCCGGAGTCCCTGGAAACGAAATGGCTGATAAACTAGCTAAGAGAGGTGATATTACTCCCCAGTTTTCCCCCAAAACCTCCCTACAAACATGCAAACAAATCCTATAAAACTACAGATAAGAATGGTTACAACAGTGGCCAGCTCAAAGATTGGAAGCTCACTATATGAACAACAACAGAAATCCAACCAAATAGATCCTCTGAAACAACTCGAGCGAGCAAACCAGAGTCTCACATTTCAACTAAGAATAGATCTCGCCCCCGTTACTAACACCTGAACAGAATAAACTCATTACACGAACCAAATATCAGACACTGCTGCGCACAAAGGAGACAGTCGAACACCTACTACTGCAGTGCTCAAAACTAACAGACATTCGACAAGAACTACTTCCACCTCTTCCAGCTATACACAACACACTCTACACTACTGCACCATAACAGAGGAAAACCTGTGCTTTCGCCAGAAGTGATATAGGTTGAGTTAAATGTTCACAGCAAAAGGGATTAATACATCATCATCATCAACATCATCATTATCATCATCATCAACATCATAAACGATTATCTGGATACACAGTCACGGGAAGCCCGATAAAGAGATGGATCGATAACATCAAGACCACCCTCCACAAATACGGACTCAGTACGACTCCGGTGTTACATCTGGCCTTGAACAGAAACTTACAGTTCCCACCCTAGGCTTAACGGCAAGTGTGGATGCTATCAACCAGCTTCCACCTGGGGATAGACAATAGACAAGGAATAATAATGGTTGTGCCTGACCTCTTATTCAAATCGAATGATAAAATCAGAGAAGAGACACATCAAAACTTCATCACAGATGTTATTAGAAAACGCCTTTGGTCCTATATCGGACATGTCCTACGCTCAGACATCAACAGAATACACCACCAATCTCTTGAATATATGCCTACAGGTTAAAAATCCAGGGGTAGACCAAAAGAAACACTCAGAAGAATAATACTTAGAGAAAGTAAAACAAGCAATGTTCATACTATTCAAGAACTGCACAGAATATCTTTGAACAGAATTGGAGAGATCTGACCTCTGTCCTACGCGCTAGCTTCATCGTTAGAAGAAAATGAACCTGACATCTGGCGCCGATATAACAGCGGGTATAGTAATTTATCACGTAATGATAAAGATACATTATACGAAACATTATTTTAAAACATACATTACTATTGTAATAGACGTATTTCATTTAGTAACGGTTGATTTACATTAACAACAGTATTATGTTCTAATAAACTATAGTATTGCGCACTTTCATTCGATTTACGTGTTCTGCGTCCAACAACCAATCATATGTGCTGACGTACTTTATTCTTAGAATGAATAGTGTATGACAAGATTTTCGCTACAACTCTAATTTTAGATATTTTAAAATCACTTTTGCCGTAAACTTCTCTCATTTGGATTTATCGTTCTACATCGGTCAAAGTTAAACGTAACTTTCGACCGAATTAAATGAATTTTCGTCCACCACTCTTACATTTTGTCACGGCCAACTACCATCTAACGTGATCTATACATTTACGGCGAGCTAGTTATTCTTTTCTCGTCTAACCAGTAATTACTAACTAATTATAAGAACATAAAGGGAAACAATTATGTCACCACTTCTTCTTCTTCTGCGTTCTGCATCTGTGGGCATGTTATATTGTCCGGCCTGTCATCAGGGCGAAGTCCACTGTCTTCTCCAAGTCAAAGCGGCTGTCCCATAGCTTTTGCCTCAAGTCAGTATCCTCTGGCCAGGTCTACGGTCGCTGCTTTTTGTATGTTGGGCAGTCCTGAAGTATGTGTTCCGGAGTCTGGGTTCCAGATCCACATGTACATCTGTGTATGAGATCCTCAATCGGTAAAGGTAACCGACAGTCTGTAGTGGCCTGTTCTAAGGCAAAATATTGTTGTCTGTTGGTTTCTTTGAAGGTGATGTATTGCATCATGTTTGTATTCCAATTCCATTTGTTTCTTCCACTTTGCTGTGTATGTGTTCTGGATTATTGTTTTTGCTTCTCCGTAGAACAGTGGGTATCTGTGTTGCTCCATTTAGCTTCCTGCTATTGACAGAACATCTGTTTTCTCATTTCCCATGATTCCAAAGTGTGATGATATCCACAGAAGGGCAATAACTGTTGATTGTTTGATCTGTCTTAGCTCATGTCTGATGTTGTGCAGAAGGCTTTCGTTTTTGTTGATATGGATTGATTCCAGTAGGGATCTGCAATCTGTGAATATAGCTATCTTCTTTAGTCTTGGCAGTCCTCGTTCGGTGAAGACTTTCAGTGCTTGATGGAGTGCAACTGTTTATGTTCTAAGGTTACAGGAGTATTTCCCGGTTGGAAAAGCTTTTGATATTGTCTTCCCATCTTTGAGTCTTATAAAAATTTCACCTTCTCCATTCATTACTTCTCCTACCGATCCATCTGTGTAGACATGTGTTCATTTCTTAGGATTGTATTTTATTTCTATAATTTCTAGTGTCAATGCTTTTAGTAGAGGTGAAGTCTGGTATTCCTTATTAATTATTCCAGGAACCTGTGTTATCATGGAGACATTTTGGAGACTATTGTTTGGCTTTTCAAAGTCTGTTAGTGTTTCAATTTCATTTGGGAGATTTGTGATTATATCCTTATGTTGTTGATGGAGATGGTTGGAGATGTGACAGAAGCTGGTTCTCTTCAGCCTGCTTGTGGTTGATCTAGAAATGGGCGCATACATCGAATGGTTTAGCATGTGCTTAAATTTTTCCATATGAACAAGCACTCTTTCTTCTCTTTTGTCATCCAGTGGGCTGATGTTTACATGTTTTTCCATTGCATGGATTGGAGTGGTTTTCATCCCTCCAGAGATAAGTCGGTCCTGCATTTTGTACTTTAGATAGGCGATCAGTATTTGTTTTTGATGCTGATGCCCAGGCTGTCATTCCATATTCTACTACAGGTCTGACTGTACCCATGTAGACTTTTCGAAGAATACTTCCATTTGCTCCCCAGCTTGTGCTTGCATGTTTCTTTGAATAGTCAAATGTGTGTCACTACTAATGTCACTACTAATAGTCAAAAACCCTTTTCTCATTATCTCCGCTCGTCCACAAGTCATAATCTGTTACTAATGTTCAATTTCTGCGTTTTTTATAAGGTTTAATTTCTACGTTATAAGAATGTTCAATTTCTGCGTTATAAGAATGTTCATTTATTGCGTTATATACTATTATAGATATACATTTAGTTAAAATATGTTTCTTTACTAATATCTATCAATCACGTGGTATACCGTGTGCTGTAGGCGATCCTATGTCTACACAACTCTGTCTCTTGCATTATTATGTTAAGTTTGTAATATTCTCTCCGGAGACTCATTGGAGACAAATTATCCAACAATTTCACTATTTGTCTTCATAAGTCTCTTCTCTCCTTGATCTTTCCTGTGGTTACTAAACGTTCAAATGTTATTCTTTTCACAAAATTGCCTAAATATCTTGACTGATTCTAACGTGTGCTATGATTTGTCTTTTTACTCCAGCATCTATTCTGACTTTTACATTAGTTTTATTGGCTGTCCAAGGAATTTCCATCATTCTTCTAAAAAAACCACATCTCAGTTGTCTCCAGTTCACATTGAGCACATGTTCGCCGTCCATGGTTCACATCCATAAAAAACAACTGGTTCGATATAACACCCAAGCACTCGAATTCTCATACACGTTGTTAGTACTACATTTTATCTAATATTTCTCATATTTTTAAATGCAGATTTGGCTTCTGCTGTCCTGTTCTCTATCTATACTAATATATTCAGAAATATGAATATGTATGAACGATAATGATGATGATGATGATGATGATGTTGTTGATGATGATGGTGATATTGATGATGATGATGATGATGATGATGATGATGATGATGATGATGGTGATGATGATGATGGTGATGATGATGATGTTGATGATGTTGTTGATGATGATGGTGATATTGATGATGATGATGATGATGATGATGATGATGATGATGATGATGGTGATGATGATGATGTTGATGATGTTGTTGATGATGATGGTGATATTGATGATGATGATGATGATGATGATGATGATGATGATGATGATGGTGATGATGTTGTTGATGATGATGATGATGATGGTGATGATGATGATGTTGATGATGTTGTTGATGATGATGGTGATATTGATGATGATGATGATGATGATGATGATGATGATGATGATGATGATGATGATGATGATGATGATGATGATGATGTTCCTCTTTCGCAAACAATAAAAATCTGGTGAACAAGTAGAAAATAAATAAAACATTTGTGAATATCTAAATTGGTTTTGGTTTGTGAGTTCCTAGCTGCTCTATAATTCCGATTCATGCAAGGAACGTTCTATTCCAGTGCATGCATGAGTGGAGAGGATCCCGTGTAGGAAAGAGTTGTCGGATTTGTCCTTCCGCTTCCGTCGCTTGTAAACTGCTCATAGTGTTCTCTGGTTCAAATTTCGTGATGCCAACATTGTTGATGTGTGTGCTAAGCTGAGCGATCATGAGACTGTAATCTCCCAGGAACCAGGATAGCAGCAGTGATTGAGTTCTTTAGGTGATCCTTGATGCGCTTTTTTCTGCCCTCTGCTTGAACGTTTACCATTGCACAGCTCCCCCCCCCCCCGCCACCGTTGCACACACACACACATCCGTCCGCATGTACGCACACACACAAACACGAGCACATACACACGAGCACATACATACACATATATATGTATATATACCTCAGAAGTTGTGGTTTACTGAAGCACTACCTCCATTATTTTAGATGATAAAAGGAACTGATATAAGCAAATTGTACTAACGTTCATGGAAGAAAACTTCACCACCATAGGTACAAAATACTTGACCAAATAATTGTACTAACAGTCATGGAAGAAAACCTCACCACCAGAGGTACTAAATACTTGACCAAATAATTGTACTACCGTTCATTGATGGAAATCTTACCACTTGGTACTCAATAATTATTTGGTACTTAATACTTAACCAAATAATAGTACGTCTACATATTTATTCACATTATATGTAGTCTTGTTCACAAATACAAGTCTACACATTTGTCCAAATTGAACGTCGAATTGTTCACATATACAAGAGTGCATATTTGTTCATATTATTCATAGAATTATTCTGAAATACAAGTCTAAATATTTGTTAAAATTATATGTTGAATTTGTTCAGAAATACAATATTACATATTTGTTCAAATTATATGTCGAATTTGTTCATAAATACAATATTACATATTTGTTCAAATTATATGTCGAATTTGTTCAGAAATACAATATTACATATTTGTTCAAATTATATGCCGAATTTGTTCAGAAATACAAGATTACATATTTGTAATATGTTCGAACTAAGATAATTCTAAACAATAACCTACATCCAATATGTGAAAAGACGAGGCATACAGGACACCAATTTCTAACAGAATAAATGTTAAACTCAGAATATATTAATGCTAAATTAACTTACATGTGACAGAAATGATTCATATTTTTTGTGGGAAAAAAAAAGATTATAACCACACAGATGTTTAATTTTCAATAATGCAGGCACATATAACACTCAATTCTCTCTTGCTATCATGGACACACATAGGTGAATCCTCAAACGCACTTGCAAGCAATAAATATCTCCCACAAACACCTCATACCCATAAATTTGATAGAAATAGTTAGAGCACTTGTGGGGTAAGTTACGGCCCGCGGACCACATGTGGCATGCTAAACTGTTTTCTTTTGCCGGCCAGGCAGATCTTAATATCTTACAAGCATTGGCCACAAATATACATAAATATATATATATATGCGTGTTTGTGTGTATGTGCGAGCGAGCGTGTGTGTATGAGTATTTGTGTGATGTGTGTATGTTTATGATTTGTTGTATCTGTGATCTAGACAATGTATATATTTATTGCTCCTGTTCTTTCTGTAGTATCGATACTGTAGTATCGATATTGCTTTGGTATATTTGTTCATTATTGTGCTCTTTTCATTCGGAACATAAGAACCAAATTGTGTTTACTACGAACATGTGTATTTCATGTGGCGACATGAGGATGTGAAGCATATGCACTAAATAAAACAGTGGCCAAGAGAATAACATCATTTGAATTAAAGTGTTATAGAAGAGTTCTGAGAATACCATGGACAGCTAAGAAAAAAAACAGGAAGTGTTACGAACAATTAACGTCCAGGAAGTCTGGCTTCTGAACACCATATTAAAGAAAAAGCTAGTTTTTTTTGTCATATTAAGAGACACGACAGCATGGAGAGAGTGTTACTGGAGGGGATGATAGAAGGCAACAGGGGCAAAGGCCGACCAAGACGCCTTTGGACAAAAGCCATTCATGAATGCTTGCGCATGTCACTGAAAGATGCAGGGCAACTTGCTCAAGACCGCGGAGAATTCAAGAGATCCATAGGAAAGACTACGTTCTGGAAAGAATATGTCACTTGATGATGTGTTCGTTTGTATAGTAGATATGCTGTCTTGGTATTTCTTGTTTGGTACAGTTATTTTATTCGATTAGCGTTTATATTATAGCAGTTGGACTCACATAACATAATAGCAGAAATAATGAAAACTCTAAGTGAATGTGGTTTAGAAACTATCACGGAACTTTGCAATGACATATATTTGTTAGGTTGTTAGTCGTTGGATCATTGTCACTGCACTCCTGACAAGTCCATGGATGCTCAGATCTTTCCTTGAGTGTATCCGCCATTACACGTTGACTGACGGTCCCAATACCCCGTTGATTGACCATCATTCTTTCTAACCCACGAAAACGCTTCTTTCTAGCAACACCACATTTCAATCCACACTCCCTTATTCTAATCATGGAACAAGAGTCATCGTCATTTATACAGGCAGTCATTTGTTCATGCGTTTTCCCGTAGGGCGTTCAAATTGTCAGCCCGATTCATGGCTCTACCAACAGCCGTAGTATCAGCGTGTGCGGCCAATCCATCTGGCATTTATGATATATGTAAAACAGACCTCATACTTAAAGACCTGACATCATCAATATTCATACCACTACCTAAGAAGCCCAGGGCTGTGAACTGTACAGAATATAGAACAATGAGGTTAATGAGTCATATAACTAAAATACTACTCAAGATAATACATGAAAGAATTAAAAACAAGATATACACTGAGGTTTGTGAAGAACAATTTGGGTTTAGGAAAAAAATAAAAGAACCAGAGAAGCTATACTTAGTATCCGACTGTTGATAGGTAAATATATGGAAGTCCAAAAATGTATCTATATTTGCTTAGTAGTCTACAGCAAAGCCTTTTCCAGAGTGAACATGAAAAATTAATCGAATGTCTTCAAGAAATAGGCATAGATGGGACAGACATCACATTGATTAGAAATATATAATGGAAGCACACTGCATCACTAAGATGTGACAACAGCTACTCACCATACATAAAAATAAGACAAATGATGCATTTTATCACTTAGCCTATTTAATATGTCAACCAATCAAGTTCCATGCATTTCAATTGGACAAAAAATTATCTTGTATTAATATCAATCAATCAAGTGCCATGTCGAATAGCGTAGATCATGTTTCTCCACGACTCTCTGTCTGTTGTGTTGTCAATAAGCTCGGTTGGTGAGCTTCTACCGTGCCACATTACTAGTCCATCTAGCAACTTTCCTCTTTGTCGTCCCCTATCTCTTCTCTCCTTGATCTTTCCAGTGGTTATTAAGTGTTAAAGCTGTGTTCTTCTCAGCACATGCCCTAGTAACTTTGACTGTCTGCCACTAATATTTGATATGATTGATCTTTTTACGCCAGGTTCAATGAGAGCCTCTGCATTAGTTTTCTTGGCTGTCCATGGTATTTTTATCATTCTTCTCAGAAACCACATTTCTGTAGCTTCTGTTGTTTGTTTGTTTTGCGTTCGCTCCATTGTAACCATCACGGATATCCGTGCGATTTCCACCGGGAGCGTGATTACGTTGTGCCACCGTTATGCGCCTTGTAGGCTAGCACATCCGATTTTGGCATGCCTTGACAATTCGGGTGGGTTACACTTAGCCTGTGACAGCCTCTATATCTGTCTCCAAGCACGCGTACTGGCGACTCTTCGCCCAGACAATTTTTGCTCTCGTCTGACTCGCACGAGGTGTTCCACTGTCTATGAACGCGCCTCGTGTAATTGGACGTGCTGTGCCTGTGCCCATTGGGTACTGAACCGTTTCTCATCCGTGAGCCTGGTTCCTTAAGGGGAAGAACTCAACAGAGGAGTTGGACCCTGGCTCCCCTTTCGCCCTCTTAGCCGAGGTGTCATTCACCGACATCGTGTACCCCTTGTCCAAGTTCGAGTCTCACACCACGCGTTTGAGAGCAATGCGTTCTCGAGCTGAGCGTCCTTGTCCCAATAGCGCCTGAGCCCATCGGGTACGGAACCCTTTCTCTCTGCAAGTGTACTTCCGGTATAGGAAACCTTGACAGTAGAGTTGAGCCAGGACTACCATCGTTGTCCCTTTCTTGCCTAAGCCCATCGGGTACAGAACCCTTTCTCTTTGCGAGCATATTTCCGGTTTAGGAAGGCTCGACATTAGAGTTGGATTAGGTCTTCTTGCTTTACCAAACGCCAATGAATGGGTCTGGGTCTCTGCCTGTAAGAAACACAGCTAACTAGAAGCTCGTCTCGAGCTGACGGAGCTTGTAGTTCCCCTTTCCTAGGGACTTTCCACTTTCTATTTGCAGTTTGCGCTGCCCTCTAGCGCTGTTCTGCCCTTTAATTGTTTCATTGTACTCGGTATGAAATATATTTGTCTCTCGCCATGTATCTACCTTTACGTGCATTTGACATTGGCCGCCCCTCTAATGTTCGGACTGGACTGACTAGCTTCACTGTATGTCGACAGTGTCGCTATATGTGGTGATGCTGGTGGTGTCGGAGATATTGTCTGTCTCTTATGCAGTCAAATCTCTTTCCATCTGCTACCTCCACATTCTCGGACACGATCCCCAAAAGATTTGGCCAGAATCAGCTCGAGCTGCTGTATTTCTGTTTCCAGGGTGCACCACGTGGAGGTACAGTTGGGATCTTGGTTATCTGCTAATCCTTGGTCCGCCTAGAGCAATGCATTCCCTTTGCACCCCCTGTAGCCTCTAATTCGCTTTTTGTTTACAGTCCATGCTTCACATCCATAAAAAAGAATTGGTTCTATATAACATTTCAACACTTGAATGTGGATCTGCATTGATATTCTTCCATTGCACACAGTGGTTCTAATTTTTTGAAATGCTGATTTGTCTTGTGCTGTTCGGCTCTTTATCTCACTTGAGCATCTACCTTCTGATGTTAACAGGGTGCCAAGATATTTCACTTTTTCAACTTATGCTAATGTTGTGTCATTAATTATTATGTTGCATCTTGGTGGTGTATGTCTCTTTGATACACCCATTATTTCTGTTTTCTTATTGTTTAAACTGAGGCCTTTGTTTTCACTTTCTTTCACTACTTTATCTAATAGGGTTTGTAGTTTCTGTTCGCTTCCTGCGATCAGTACTGTGTCATCAGCATATCTCAAGTTATTTATATTGCATCCTCCCACTTTTATTCCTGACATATCTTCTATATTTCGCATAATGTATTCTGTATACAGGGAGAAAGGGTCCGGTGACATTACACAACCTTGCCTCACACCCATTTCTATCTTTTGAAATATACCTATAGTGCTGTTAACTCTCATCGCAGCCGTTTATTCCCAATACATATTTCTTATTATTCGTAGATCTTTCCCATCAATGTTAAGATTTGCTAGCAATTTTATAATCTCTGTATGCCTTACCTTGTCGAATGCTTTGCTGTAATCTATGTAGCACAGATAAAGGTCGTGTTGTACTTCTATGGTACTCTCCATTAATGTTCTTACTATATATAGGGCATTTCCTGTGCCTTTTCCTTCTACAAATCCGTATTTTTCGTCTGCTATCTCTGGTTTTAACTTTTTACTCTTATACGCCTCATTATTATGCGAAAATATGTAAACACTGCACAAAACTGAAATCCAGATGGTAAAGCTTGAAACAGGGTAATGAAGTTTTGCTAAGTGTACGAAACACACACACAACTGTTTGTGTCACCTTAGACATTATTTCTATCACTTCGGCCAACTTACTACATCTGAAAGAAGTTGTGTCATCCCTACTTGTTGTTTTTGATTTATATGTGTTTGTGATCCTTGATAAAGGCCTTTCGGTCGAAACGTCGATTTGTGTGTGTGCCTATGTGTGTTTCGTACAATTAGCAAAACTTTATTACTTTGTTTCAAGCGTTATTATTATGCGCAGTAGAATCTTGGTCATCTGACTCATAAGACTAATTGTTCTGTGGTATTCGCAATCTACTGAACCAGGTTTCTGTGGTAGGGCTATGAAAATTGATTGTAACAAATCCGATGGAGTATAGCCACTGTTGTAGATGTCATTTAACATTTTGATGATAATTTCAATGCCATAATCTCCCTGGGCTTCTAATTCTTCTTTTAATTCTCTTTAATATCTACACAGATAATATCTTTATACATATAGAATGAATGCCAGCACTCAAGATCAATGGGACAATAATAAACGACCTGAGGCATTTGACACTGTTATTTGAGCAGAAAGTGAACCTGAAGTACAAAGACTAATACATTAAGTAGATAAATCAAATAAAGAGTAAGGACTGGATAAAACTAACCAAAAAACAAAAACTATGGTAATCAGCAAGGACACAGAAGAACAGCTGCTAAACATAAACATACATGTAGAGACACTACAACATGTAAAACACTATCAATATCTTGTATAAATAATCACAAATGACGGCAGATTTGAAACAGAAGTTACAAGGAGAATAGGAATGGCTAAAAGTACTTTCAATGACATGAGGAAAATAGTAACATCTAAGCAAATTACAACCAAGTTCAAAATGAGAATTATAAAATGCTACATCTATTCTATAATACTGTATGGCTCAGAAACATGGACACTAAACACACAATTAGAAGACAGAATTGATAACTTTGAGATATGGATACATAGAAGAATAGGGAGGACATCATAGAAAGAGAAGAAAACAAAGAAGGTTCGAGCAACGCTTAATATGAAGACAGAATTACGAAGGGAAATAAAGATCAGGCAATTAAAATATTTCGGACACATTAAAAGACCTTGTTGAAGACCTTACTTGAGGCTAAAGTCGAAGTGAAGCTAGCAAGAGGTAAATAGAGATACAGGAGGGAGAGTAACATCACAAGATGAACAGGTTACAGTCTAGCAGAGTGCACCACCAAAATAAAAAAAACACGGGATGTTAGAGATCTGTTGCAGCCACCAACCTTTGTTTCGGAGACGGTACTTGATGATGATGATAGCTTTTGATGCCTTAGTATTTTTCTTTTGATGTTGATGATGTTTTTGCCTATCATTTCAGTGATGTATCTGCTGTGGTGACTGTTTCCATGTCCGTTAACTTAATCTTGCTTCTATGGCCAATATGCTGCCTTGTTCTATTGTGTCACTGTTGTGCGCCTGTCATCAGATACTATCTTCATTACTTGTCTTATGTTTTAGTCTTCCACATTTCTTCAAAGTGTGTAATTGCATTATGATGTGCACAACTTTGTACTTGAATATATTGCACAAAATGTATGCAATTTACTTTATTCACTTTGAGTCGACAGCTAAATCAGGGGAAATGAAAATCACGGGAAATGTAAATCACGAGAAATTTAAATCACGGGAAAAGTAAAAAGCGTCACTTTCGAAGGACGATTCCCAGTTTAACTTCCCAGCCCATGCGTGGGATACCCATGTACAGTTTAACTTCCCAGTTCTTGCGTGGGGTACCCATGCAGCAATTCAAAGGACCAAATATCTTGAATTGTGTGATCAAATCCAATAATTTTAATAGTTTTAATATGAAAGATCATGTGTATAAATGTATGTTTGTCCAGCTGTCAGATCATGTGTATGAATGTATGTTTGTCCAAATTCTAATTCCTCAATTATTAATTTCCAATTTGCATTACGTGTAAATGTGATGAATAGGTCGGTTCTACCAAAATTGAGACTATATATCTCTGCATCCTGTGTCCGTTCATTCGTGTAACGTGGTTCTTCTATGAAACTTGCTAAAGAATGCACACTTGTCCAATATCAGCTAGAACAACATTGTTACATACACCACATCTCACGTGACTATAAGATTTGCATCTCAATTCCTTTTGTTGAGATCTAATGTACCTTCTCTGACTTTGTTTTTGTAAACCTTTCAACTGCAAACCTTTCAACTGCAAACCTTTCAACTGCAAACTGATGGTAAACATTTCTGTACACCAGAAGGTGATTGGAACAGCTGATTTGCACCATAAATCTATAAGTATAAAAGTCCACGCAAAGCACTGTTTTGTTGGAATGTGCACAAGCTTATAATTTACTACAGTGGTAGCCATTTTCACTACATACGAATAGTAAAGGATTTTACTGAGGATCATAAGACTATGCGTTTCATCTGTGAACTGTATTTTATTTCCTTTACTTCTTAGAATAATATATATTTTTCCATATTCCTGACCAGCACTTATTGCCACAATTTTATTGCATTCCTGGAGGTTGATTGAAACGTTATCCAAGTCCAGCAACTGGCCTCTTGTCAGCATCAACAAAAGCGTATGCGGTTGCGTCTGTGGGTCTCACCAATGGCTCACTAGACAAACCAACCATGCAACAGAAAACGCTAATAGATGACATATCTTTATATTGAGGTTATCTACTTATAGAAGATTCATGGCACGTCATCTATACAATCCCGTAGTTATAACATTCGATAACAGTTACCATATTGTTTCGACAGGCCGACTTTGATAGAAGTCTCTCATTCAACAAGAACGTCACAAATATGATTCAGAAGGCTAAAAGAGGAATCAGTGTTATCAAGGTTATTGCGACCTTCGACATGCAGCAATGGGAACTGCTTCTGCAAGTGGTGGTGCTATCTGTAATCACAGACACAAGTCGATAGATTGGAAAAAGTTCAAAATGAAGCAATGAGAGCAGTACTGTGGTGTACTAGAGATACACCCATCTCTTATGAGATTTCTGCTTCATCTCCCCAGCATTAGAGTGCGACATCAGGTAGCACAAGTTAAGTCGTACCTTAAAGGGACAGAATACAACCACCACACATTACACCAACGTCTAGATGAGTCAAAGGGAAAACGAATCAAGCGTGGCAGATCATGGATGGCAAAGGCAGAAGACACACTGCGAAGAGTATGTGAATTGGAAGAAATAGGAAAGGGCGGTGAATGGGTGGAGGTAGACAATCACTGACTAAGAAATCACTGACTAAAATAATAATACAACTAGATAAAGCGTGTGGAAAATGAACGGCAGTCAGGGCTCATGATACAGTGCACGAACTCGCCCAACTACACTCGAAACACAAGACATAATTATATACACAGATGGCTCCGTTAGAAGAAACACAAATAAAAGCGGTTCGGGTTTTGTTGCCAGCAGAAACGGTGAGAAATGTTCATCATATTCTACTGTCACATCGAGCATAAAGATTGAGATAGAGGGATTTACAGCACCTCTTAATTGGTTGATAACTGATACATCAACACACTCGGTAATACAGACTCTCAAAGTATGTTGCACAAGATAGAACAGTTCAAGCAAAGAAAAGAATGGTGGGACTTATTGAACAACCCAGTTGTCTAGAGCATTACATGGATATACTGACATGGTCATGCTCGGGTCAGAGGAAACGAGAGAGCCGACTTATTGGCAGGCAATGCGGCGATAGACGGCACATTGCTGAGAAGAGATAAAGCAGACTTAATGAAGGCAGTAATAAATTCATTTCAAGATACAGATGATGTCAATGAGGTTGAGAACGTACACATACAGAGAATTTTAGAAATGGGAGTATTCAGAGGTCAGGGGAGGAAAAGTAAATTTTTTGGGAAAGTCCCGAAGATCACACAATCAACACCTGACCGGAACTTTGAGTCTACATACACTGGGATGGCTGCTGGAGCGGAGGGCGGAGCACTTATGGCAATGTCCAGCGTGCTGTGAAGCCAGTTTCTAATCAAGAATCAAGACCGACGCTGTGCTTTAACTAATTACGGGCACGACGTGAGTGGGAGGAACAACAAAGAAACCTGTCGCAAGGGCCAGAGTTGTGCCCTGATGTCGACATCTGTTTCGGCGGCATTAGACTCGAAACACCAAGTCGGATGGCTGTTGAAACAGAGGGCGGATCACTTATGGGAATTCCCCACGTGCTGTGATGCCAGTTTCTAAACAAGAAGAGAATCAGCATCAATAAAAATGTTGTATTCGTCTGCAGGAATTCATTCCAGAGTTTTCTTGAGATTCCATTGAATTACTAGCGATTGTCTCTTATATCCTTATGTGCAATGGGGGAGTTTCAGAGCTTTCTTTCATACCAAGGAGGCTTCACTTTTCTGCTTGGTGCAATGCTGGAGGATTCTTCTATTCAGTTGGGGGGGGGGGTACATAGGACGGAACTCGGCGAGCTGATACTTTGCTTGGGTCACCCATTGTTTGTCTATCCCCTAACGAGGCGCTTCGCAGCCAGCGAGCTGTTCCTCGTGTAGGAAGACCATTCCATTACCACCCTTTGTGTCCCTAGGTCCCAAACCTAATTTCTTCCGTATGAGCCGTGTTGGGTAACGTTGAGGGTCGAATTAGACTAGGGTTGATACATCTTCCTAGACGAGGCGCTGCTTTGTCAATCATCTCGGTGGTCTGAAGTTTGACCTGTGCATTTCTCACGCACATCCATCGTCAAGGGCGGTCCGTGTATTTTGACTCTTCACCATTGCTTATATTACCCAGAGACAGCTGGAATACGAATCTTGGGCGAGGGGCTTGCAGTGGGCCAGTGGGTACTGAACCTAATTCTCTCTGCATGAGTCGTGTTGGGTAACGGACTACAGTCGAGTTCGGCTAAGTTTGCAATGTCGTTAGTGGTTAACGCCCCCCCCCCACTACCGTGCTCCCAGTGTCCAGATTTTTAGTCTTAACACAGCTTCGGTCACATTTGAACAATGTCCGCAACATGTGTTCAATGCATGTTCTGTGTGCATGGGGAGCTGTATTCAAAGCTTTCTTCCACACCTAGAAGTACATGTTCAAGTTGGCGTATCCAATTCGAGTCATGACTCCTACTTTGAATGGGGCCAATATTGATAGCACATGCCGGCTTCTGTGTGTTCTCCAGCATGAACAGCACTTCCACCAGTAGGTCTCGTGCTGGGTCGTTGTGGCTATGTTGCCACTGAATTCCATTCACGTACACTGCGCTGTCCTTCTTTGTTGTTGGTGGGTTTGTCTTTCTAGAGGAAGACACACGCTCTTTCAACCTTGGAATGGTTTTCCTATGGTTACATCAGGCGTATATTGTGACCCAATGGCATGGGTTGTCCTGTTAGGGACTGGTGGTTTGACCTGGGGTCTGGTTTGCGTGACCTGAAAAGGACAAAAGAAAATTGGAGGATTAGGATGTAGCCCTAAGAAGGTCTGTTTGATTGTTTAATTGGTGCTTTTTATCTTGAGCTTGTGGTCTTCATTCTCCTCCTGGAAATGATTGATGTGAATCTTTTGTTGCGTCTGTGGCATCCTAAGGTTTGCATGGTCTCGTAGTACCTGAGGAATAATTTTTCTTTTTTCTCTTTAATTATTTTTAAAAATATTAAATAATTTTTTTCAATTTTTTTTAAAATATTAAATAATATGTTTTTAAATGTAATAAATGTAAATTATACAAATTACTAGAAGACCTGGATTTTGCCGATGATCTCGCACTATTGAGTGAAAACCATCAAGATGAACAAACAAAAACTGATAGATTAAAACTCATTGCAAGACAAATAGGTCTCCAAATCAACTCATCAAAAACAAAAATTATGGAATTCACCAATTCACCTAACATAATTACTTTAAATGGACAATAACTTGAAAAGGTACACAAATTAGCCTATCTAGGAAGCAAACTAACACTCGACGGTGATGTCATGACAGAAATTACAACTCGCATTGCACTAGCATCAAGTGCCTTTAACAGACTGTCTAATATCTGTAGATCAAAGTCAATCAGCACACACGCGAAAATGTGCTTATTTAATTCCTGCGTTATTCCGGTGTTATCATATGGATATGAGAGCTGGAAAAGCTCTTCATCTTCAGAAAAGTAATGACTGAGTTTCGAGAACAGATGTCTTCGTAAGATAATTAACACCCATTGGAGTGAATTCAAATCAAATGGTAAAATCAGAGAAGAGACACATCAAAATTTCATCACAGATGTTATCAGGAAATACTGTTGGTCCTACATCGGGCATGTCCTACGCGTAGACATTAACAGAATACATTACCAATCTCGTGAATGGATACCTACAGGCAAAAGAGCCAGGAGTAGACCAAAAGAAACACTCAGAAGAACAATGCTTTGAGAAAGTAAAACAATCAATATCCATACTATCCAAGAACTTCATAGAATAGCTTTGAACAGACAGAATTGGATAGATCTGACCTCTACCATATGCGCTAACTTCAGCGCAAAAGGAAAATGAATGAATGAATGAATGAAATTATAAAAGTATATAATAGTCTGACTTCAATATTTATATACATATATAGTGTTTATCCTATATAAGCACTGGGCTTTTACGTACATTCATAATCATATACATACAGGCACCCGTATGAATAAAAAACAGGCACCCATATGCTTTACATCTCATAAGTACACATGCACCACTTTACTTTACATCTCATACGTACACATGCACCAATATACTTTACATCTCATAAGTACACATGCACCCATATACTTTACATCTCATTACACATGCACCAATATACTTTACATCTCATAAGTACACATGCACCAATATGCTTTACATCTCATTACACATGCACCCATATACTTTACATCTCATTACACATTGACCCATATACTTTACATCTCATAAGTACACATGCACCCATATACTTTACATCTCATTACACATGCACCCATATACTTTACATCTCATTACACATTGACCCATATACTTTACATCTCATAAGTACACATGCACCCATATACTTTACATCTCATTACACATGCACCCATATACTTTACATCTCATTACACATTGACCCATATACTTTACATCTCATAAGTACACATGCACCAATATACTTTACATCTCATAAGTACACATGCACCCATATGCTTTACATCTCATTACACATGCACCAATATGCTTTACATCTCATAAGTACACATGCACCAATATCCTTTACATCTCATAAGTACACATGCACCAATATACTTTACATCTCATACGTACACATGCACCCATATGCTTTACATATAAATACACATGCACCCATATGCTTTACATATCTTAAATACACATACACCAATGTAATACACAGTAAAGCACAGATGCCTTGAATATGTTGGATGTGATGGTGTTGAGGTTGTGGAGATATGTCCAGTTCTTATTCCATCTACAGCATACGCGGACACGAGCCTAAAAGTATTAGCCACGAATACAACAAGAGCCGCTGTATTTCTGTTTCCAGGATGCACCACGAGGAGGAACTTTTAGGATCCTGGGTAGCCTATAACCCTTGGTCCGAACGACAGCAATGGGAAATCTATTGTACCCCGTCATGGATCTTAGATAGGAGTTCTAGCCATATACAACTTGTTACAGATACCTGCACATTGAAAAGATGAAATAAACATATATGTAATGTTGTGTACAGGCAAAATTAAGACTTATAAGTTTTAAAATTACATATTCACCTCAGAATAAATGTCAACACATAACCTGCTTCTATGTTTTCTTCTTTATTTCTCCTGCGTATTTTTCTGTGTTTTTTTTTTGTTTTTGTTTCTCGAACTTCGGAGGATGGCGCCTACACGTTGTTAATGAGTGATACTTTCGTAAGGTTCCCCAAGAAGAAAAAGAGAAACAAAATATGTGATACAATTACCTATTAAAAAACTATCCGAAAACCATAGTTTATCGCCTAGGACTAATGTTAGGTAGGTCTACTATATTGCATCTGTCGTTGTTGTCTGGGGTTTTTCCCACTGTGGAAAAACAAACCTGAAAGTAAAAAACACCATTTGATATTATAACAAAAGCTACTGAATGTCGCATTTGTTTAGCATTCATTGCAATGCACACATCTGTTACAGCGAATCAATGGTAATTCATATAGTAGGCCTTGACAAATAACATAGAATAACATTTTGGAATTAAGAATAAATTAGCTGATTGTTACGTTGTATAGTATGTATACATAATTGTGCAGACCTAGTACTGAAAGAATAATTCGCGTATTATTGTTCTACAAAAGGAAACAGTACATTTCCCTTATACAATGTTAATAACATTTGAAGACAGATGAACCGTAGCTAGAAAACATTAATTCTATATTTACTTACATAGTAATGGGATATTTGTTTGCAGAAAACCGCTAGAAAATGGAAACACGGAAACCAATAGAGACCTTGTTACAGATACCTGCACATTGAAAAGCTTATTTGTACGAACAAAATAAAACGGACCAAGTAATAGGACAATGAATATACATATGATCGTTTTAACAAAGGTCGTCTTATTTTTAACATGTGCTGAAATTAAGCAAAATAAAAACGAATTCGGTGATATTGTTATTATTTGACTTAAATTCAGTTTTATAGGCGAAATACGAAAAGAATAGTCAAAGAGGCCAAACAGAATTTCTGGCGCAAATAAGGAGAACACCAAACAGGCCTATGTAAGAATAGCCATAGAAATTTCTTCAAAAGTATCAACACAATGAGATTAAGAAACGAAAGCTATAACCCAACTGTAATAATAAAAAGCAGAGATGGGAATACCTCTACTTAATGGAAATGATAGAAAGAATACTTCCAAGAACTGTATAATCCTAACATTCTGACGCATCAAACTTATAACGGAATAAACAAAGACATCACAGAGCCAGAAATGTTAAGCTAAGAAATATAAATGGTTATATAGAACAGCCCAAACAAGAAATCACCAGGCACAGATGACATACCCAACGAAGCCATTAAAGCATGTAAAGATATTGGGGTAAAATGGCTCCAAAGAATATTCACAATAGCGTGGAAAGAAGGGGAAGTCCCAGAGGACTGGCAAAAGTCAGTAATCGTACCTTTGTAGAAATACAAGGGCAACATAAGAGAGTGCGAAACATACCGAGGCATCTAGTTATTAAGCCACACTGAGAAAATGTATGCAAAGATAATAGAACAACGTGCACGATACATCGTCGAACCACAATTGATCCCCTCTCAATTTAACTTCAGAAGTGGGGTTTCTGCACAGAAGTCTTTTTCACTCTGTGACAAATGAGTGGGAGAACAAGAGAATACAGCAACAACCTAAAGGCAATATTTATAGATCAAGAGAAGGCGTTTGATAGAGTCAACAGAGACGTAATATGGGAAACTCTAGAAATGTATTGTATTAAAGGACAACTATTAGAAAGTATAAGATCTTTGTATTAAAACTGCCAATGTGTAGTAACAACAGAAGATGGTATCACAGACGCATTTGATATAAAAACGGGAGTACGTCAATGTTGCGTGCTCTCGCCTTCTGCCATTCAATATATAAATAAAATAATAAGAGGCAAAAAGTACAGAGGACAACATCACCGAATCAGAACAAGACAACTCAGAGCAACTAAACAATGAAATAAATGAACTACTTTTCGCAGACGATCATAGCCCATATACGAAAATAAAGAACAACTACAAAATCATGTTAACTCACTATCTGCAACATATAGAAAATACAACATAAAGATCAATACACAAAAGATGGAAACTATGAAAACATGCAGAACAATGAGCCCACTAAACATACAGATTGACAATATAGGAGTAAAACAGATATCAGAGTTCAAATATCTCGTAGCATTTTTTTGCAGAAATTGGAACCCTCGATAGAGAAATAGAGACAAGATCTCAAAAGGCAATTGCAGTAACATACCAACTGTCACCATTACTTCTTCACCCCAAGATTGCGATGGATGTTAAAAGACAAATGATCTACAGTATATTCCTACCAACACTGTGTTACCAGTGCCAAACCTGGTCTCTCTCATCTTCATATTACAGAAAGATAGTGACATGTGAAATGAAATGTTTGAGGAAATATGCCGGGGTCACCAAGCTTGATAGATTACGAAATGATTATATCAGAGAAAGAATAGGTATAATATCTTGTACAGATTACATAGAGAGAGAACAGATCAAGTGGTTTGGCCACATTATGAGAATGCATCACGAAAAGTTGCCGTTCAAGCATATAACCAAATGAGATCAGTGTACAGGGAGAGAGGAAGACCACGGAAAAGATGGATAGAAAACGCCAGGGACATCCTGAACAAACACGGTCATAGCACAGCCGAAGCCACACATCTGGCTTTAGAACGCAAGCTCGAGCTCCAAACACCCCTACCCTTAACGGCAAAAAGTGGATAACAAACCACCTGGGAAGAGACAATAGACAATAACGAATTATTTTAATGAATTTTTTCTGTCATTTAAATTTTAGGAAAAATAAATTTTAAAAAAACATGTTAGACTACCGAGGTTTGTTATAGAAGTAATGAAAATTGCCCAGATAATGAACGCAGTGATTTTTACACGAATAAAACACGCGTTTAATGATATTGTGCGTGGTAGCGATACGATACAGATGGGAAATGTTCACCTTTACTGAATCAATTATCCAACACAATAACAGAAATGATAGTGGACACCATATTTGTTCGGGAAATTAAATAACAATTAAATAATCCGTTCAATACATGTAAATGTTAAGCTTTCCCAAAACATATTCATAAATGTTTGAACTGAGGTCACAGTTCAAAGGTGAACCAATCGTATCATTGGTCATTGTTTTCCAGATAACCACAGAGCAATTTAATTTTCTTCGAG
Source organism: Meghimatium bilineatum (assembly GCA_034231615.1). NCBI lineage: Eukaryota > Metazoa > Mollusca > Gastropoda > Stylommatophora > Philomycidae > Meghimatium > Meghimatium bilineatum. The sequence goes on from CM067309.1 coordinate 21,421,244, forward strand.
AGCGCCAAGGGCTAGAATTCAGGCAATCTATAAAGGAGCCAAATATGGTCCGTCTCGTCTGCGCGCATTTCATAGGAGGTTATGGATAATCCCAAAAAAGCCTCTAAACCACGGAATTAGCCATGTACACATATATATATACATACATACTAGTACAATAGAGTATATACATTTTGAGATTCAATTGAGAATTGTTCTTGTCTTGCGAATAGTTAGTCGTTGCATCATCGTCATTGCACTCCGTACAAGTCCATAGGTTCTCAGATCTACATTTGAGTGTATACATTACACGTTGACTGTCGATCCCAGTACGAATGCGGCGGTCATGTCTTGCGAATGAATACCGTAAATAAAGGCCGTCTCCAAATTTAAAATATACATATATATATATATATAATATATATATATATATATATATATATATATATATATATATATATATATATATATATATATATATATATATATATATATAATATATATATATATATATATATATATATAACAAATGCCCATGGAAAACGAACTGCAAACATGCAAACATCTGCGCCCCATTTTAACAGCCAATATATTTCATGCTCTATCGAATTGAGCTATCCATGTTAGCATTTTAAATAAATAGTTGCGTACTATCATGTGTGTCATGTGACGTATTCTTTCCCTAACGCAATGACCTCAATGTTCACAGGAGAATGTGTAACTCCATATTAGAATGTCATTAACAACACAACAGAAACGCATATGTAATAATTATTGTAACATTAGTTCATGGACAGAAATATAAATGTCATTAGCAAAAGGAACGAATAATAAACTCGTTAAAAAAAAAAAAGCAAAC